>BCIL01000001.1:1718288-1884743 GCA_001599955.1 Cystobasidium pallidum
AAAAAAAAAATTCCGTCAGGAATTTGGCACAGGGGGTCGATTCAAGCTGACCTGCACCATAATAATCGAATGCTTGTTCACCATTGCTACATTGCGTACGGTCGACTAAACTTCAATCGGGAACACATACTAACTTAAAAGCCACCTTGATACGCAGGAAACATGCCGTGCATGCCTACGTTATATGGCCCTTGTTGCATCGGGCTCTGTTGTTGATACTGCGGTTGCCCATTACTGGAACCTTGGAAGTGTCCTTGCGTAAGCGCGCCATTCATGCCGACGGGCACCTGCCAGGCAGCCTGTCCAATCGGAATCATCTGATTTGGTTGAAATCCCTGTCCAAAATTGTTCATGCCTATTGGCATTCCTTGCATTGTGCCTGGCATACCCATCATCGACATCTGCTGCATTATCAGCGCTTGCTGCTGTAGCATCTCCTCTTGCCTTTGTCTCTCGAAATCAAGCATTTGCTGCTGATGTTGTTGTCGCACGAATTGTTCCTGGAATTGAGCTTGTAGACGCCCGTATTCTAACGCTTGACTCGCTGAAGGGGTTGCGGCGCGATTCGTATGTCGGCCGATACCTTGTGGGTTGCTCTTCATACCGGGCATTATCGGATTAGGTGCCTTGTTCGCTCCGCCTGGCGAGCGAGGGCGTAAGTCGTCAACATCCGCTGTTGTTGGTACCAAGTTGGCGCCGGTCCGGCGCAACTCGCTAAGGAAATAGCTGTCGAAAGCCTCCTTGTCGTAGACCTCCGGGTGAGTGACTTGCTCTTTCGTAGGCTCCGCCGGCAAGTTGCTGTATGGACCCTCTTGACCAGCATTCTTTACACTGTGGTCCAGCTCTTCCTCGCCTATTGTGAGCCAACCAGGCCGGCAATTGCGCCTAGTACCAAAGATCTCCACCCTTCGCGTTCCGAGGCAGAAATTCTCTATCATTTGATAGATTTCTAGCGGCTTTTGAAGCGGATCTAAAGAAACTTTGTCAATAGTGCATTCACGAAGAAGAAAACAGTCCCTCAGACAAGACTGACCTGTTTCCTCAGGCTCCGAAACGATGACATCGGTGTCGATATTGCAATGTACAAAGTGCCCATCTGTACTTCGCCTGACTGTTCCTCGTATGCCCATGAGGCAATGTTCCTTCGTATGCGTCAAGATAGTCCGCGTTGGTGGTTCATTTGCAAGGTCTGGCCTCCTCTTATTCGTTTTCAACCAGACTATATCCTCACATCGCCTATAACCCCATTTCGCTAGAAGCTCCCTACCCTTGTCCAAGCCAGACACCCCTTTGTCGTCGGCTCCGCCCGAACCAACCCAGAGCCATATAAAGCCTGGATTCGCAGCTATCTGGGGTATGGGCAAAGCCGCCAATTCTTCCCATGTCCAGAAAGGTTTCGTGCTGTTGACGCGACCTGGGTAATCACGAGCGTATTCCTCGAGCGGTGGATCCATGAGAATGCAGTCGAACCTTGTTGGTAAGAGGTCTTGCAGTTGATAAGTTTGTAGTTCGGCTTGAAGGTAAGTTGCTGGGCATGCATGTTGTCGAACAAGGTCTGAATGTAGCGTCAAAAGCTTGTGAAGCTTGGGGTATCTGCAGTGGACATATAAAGGGGACAGTATAGTCAGATATCGTAGCAGAACTTACAACACTGCCTATATATATAACGCACTCTTCGAAACGATGCTTCAACTCGCAACCCTGTAGCATATTCTGGGGACGCCGCCCAGTATTCAGGTAATTGAGTGACAGATCATTACGCAAGGTTTCCTCTTGTGGATCATACACGTCTCCAAAGGCTTCTATGCGCAACTGTTTCTTCCGTTTTTCTTCAGCTGGATCTTCAGTTGCAGCAACGAAATCGCCTATCGGCGTGTGAGCGAGATCTCTACTTTTGCCTTTGCCTTTAGGGTGAGCGGAGGCAGCGAGGTTGCGACCTTTCTGGTGATGCGTTGGTCTGTTCATTCCATTCCCAATATCATTGCCGCTGGTGCTGCGAGGGCCCGCTAGCCGGCTCGACGAGGCGCCCTTGCCGTGCTGGCCATTCGCTTGCCCAGTCCACCTGCGCGGGGAGACCGACACATTATTGAAGCCTTCAACGAGTTGCGAGTACCCTAATGTGGAAAGCTGCACGTGTCTTGCCCTTCTCTGGTTATCAACAGCCTGCAAGACCGCATGATGCTGTTGCATCGCATTACTTCACATCGGTACAGAAGTGAGCGGCCTGTGTCTAGTGCGGTAAGTATCGCGACAGTACTACGTGCATCTAAGGTGTTAAATATTATCGTTACAACAGGCACTACTGCGTCGCCAAACATGTCGCAGGATCTTGCTAAGAGGGACTGCAACTTAGCCTAGCATCGTGAGTTTCGGCTTCTTCGCCTGAGGGCCGAGTTGCCACTCCTCATGATCATCAATCCTCCTCGACTTGTTCGTCCTCCTGTCCTATCGGCTCCCCATTCGCAAGTTTCTGCTTGCACAATTCAGTGTACTCGTCTATAAGCGAGGGCCACGCCGCATCCTCATCGAAGTTTTCGAATTTGGGGTCGATGGTGGTGGTGTAATCCAGAAATAGAGTCCAGAGATCTCTACTGACACTTCGACCTTTCTTCTCGTTTTGGAGAAATGATATCCACGCTCTGAGGTAACTTGCCTGTGTGGCTGTGCCAGGTGCGAAGGCTGAATCGGCTTCAAACAAAGTAGGCGGAGCTTGACTGTACAGAAGTGGCCAGATACCACCTGCAATCTCCAGAGCTGATGTGAGACGGGAACTCATCAGACGGATCACAAGATCCAATCCAGTATTTGTCAACGTACCCAGAGACTTCTGACCTGACTCTTTCGCATAGTCAAAGCAGAAGGCATACACCTTCTTGAAATATTCCGGCTCGCTCGAAAATCTCTTCCGTAATGTATCGAGATGAGCCTTCTGTGCATCGATACTATCCTTCCTTTCACTTCTCCATCCTTCTATCCATGCTTTCCTCTCAAAATAGCCCATGCGTGGTGCCTTTGTCAGTTCAGCTAATGCGAAAATGACAACGTCGCTTTCCAAATCGACCCCCAGATCATTGCACCACGCAGCTGTTGCATCGAAGTCCATTTCTTCTGCTCCTTTGCCTGCTTATCCGATAGATCTGATTAATGAAGATCCATCACCCAGCATGAGGAGTGGCAATGTACTTGCCTGCATAGTGGTCGAACATCGCTGTCAGATTCCCTAAGGATTTATCAGGCCCTGACCGTTTTCGTTCTGCAGCCTCTGCATTCGCCATAGCTTGTCCATCGTCATAGAAGGCGTCCTGTTACCAGGGTCAATAGGTGTTGCGAAGTGCATAAGACAATCTGAGTTGCTGTGTGCGCATCCCTGCAAGGACGAAATTTCCTCACCACCGCAGCATGCACTTGCCATCTGGGTTAGTCAAAATACGGGAGAGAAAACTATAAGTGCGAAGCTTTTGAGCCATCCGAAGCCAGTCATACGTACCGATTGGCTTTCAAGAGCCGCTGAGCATCAGTATCGCTGAGACAGACAGGGTCGAAACAAGATTAGACAGGATCTCAGATTTCATACTAGGGACAGTGGTTCCGGTATTGCCTCACATTGCCTTGGTAATGGCAACAACCTGTCTGACGGCTTCTGCCTTTTGCGATTTCGTCGGTGCAGACTACAGTGTGCCAGGATAGCAGAATATTTGGCAGGTGACCCTTCAGGATAGGACGCAGCGACTGACGTGGAGTCTTGCTTACCATCCTTTCCTTGCCGGCAATTTCGCCAATGAAGGACTGCAGGATACGCAGAGCCTTGCCGTTCGCGTCCGCCACAGAGGTTGCTTGTTCGAGCGGTAAGCGAAAGCGCAAAGAGCTGCAGCTCGAATTGATGGCAACCGACGAAGGGCAGTACATTCTTCTGAGGCATTGGTTCTGGAACAACGACACACACGTAGTGCAACTGAACTCTGCTCACTTCCCGCGTCCATCGCTAGGCTGACGAGGGCTTGCCAAAGCTTCTGCATGAACCGTTGTCGCAACTCTTCGAGGTCGGTAACAACCACGCGACCGAGTATACGAGAGGGATGGTATAGCTCCTCGACCTGAGGGCAAAGCTGCATTGAACAACGAAAACACAACTACGACAAAGCTTGGCCCGAGTGACCAGTGGCAATCACGGTCCGACGGGCAGTCTTTGGCTTACTTCAGCTTCGCATGTTGACTGCTCAAGCCTGAAAGAAGCTAAACAGACGGTACAATCTAGGTACATGGTCCGCAAACCAATGATTACGCTCATCATGCGTGTGGCGGCATCGGTCTGCCAAAGTGGCTCAAACAGCAGATTCCACACAGCAAGACAAGATCGTTTAAGCGGCCTTCAGGTCCTATTTGTGCAGTATGATAGCGGCGTAGGGAATAGAGGGGAGTACTACCAGGCCTAATATAGCGTCCACTGATGACAAGGTAAATGTTCCGGCCGGCGGTCGTTCACGCAAGATGTGGGAATTGCACATGATTGTCTCTCCAGGATCTCAAGGGCCCATGCCTGCAATTCCTGTTAAGTAACTAGGTCTATCTCTCTGTATCGTGGACGAGACGGCCAGCACTATGAGCCAACAAGCTGAGGCTCCATTCAGGAAGGGGTTAGCATCGAGACGGGAGTTTGCTTTTCCCCTGCCAGGAGGGCGATATGGTCGAGTTTCATACTGCCTGAAACTATTGGTGTAGTGTTAGACTGGCTTGTTGAGTCTGCCGTTATAGATGTTGGCCCGGTCGAGTGTATGTTTGGCACAGAGCGACCTACATCCAAAAAAACCAGGTCTGCATTACGGCCTTCAGGACGATGTCGAGGCATGCCGTACTCCTAGCGACTAGAGCGAACCTCCTCGATCTAGAAAGGTCGTGGTACGGTATGAGTACGGCTCTCTCGAAAGTTATGGTGAGAGCGGCGACAGCGATGGGACATGGTCGTGCGAAACTACCAACCAATGTGGTAACGCGGGCTTCTTCTCGCCAGTAAAGCTCGTTGAGCTTGGCACTGAACGAGCAGCTCACACCTGCCTGTAATTCGGACACGGAGGGCTTGGTAGGGAGAAGAGGCCCTCTATGTGTAGGTATGTGGGAACAGGGGGGCCCCGGCCCCCGGGGGAGGGGGGGGGTTCCGCCCCAGGGTGTTTACAAAACGGAGAAGGAGAAGATGTGGAGTATATGTTGAACAGGGAGAGACGGAAATATCAAGACGAGAGACCTGAGATATAAGTCGGTCAGTGATTAGGCCTTATCTGATTGTTGCTGCGCGAGTCACGGCCAACGGTGTGCAATTGGCTTGTACAGGTGGCGCAAGTCTTGCGTGCGTGCAAAACAGCTTCAGCGAGCGGGTGACATGATCCTGCGCACGGCTGAAATGAGTTTTGCGGCAGGGAACGAGCGTGAATGACCCGTTAGATAAGCGACGTCAAGGCTTACATGACATACATATCCGGATGGAAGTAGCCGTGATCGGAAAGATTGTGGCTGGCTGCATCATCACCTCCAAGTCCCTCTGACACGTACCACATAATCCAATCTCACAATGTCCGACAACAAGAACGACAATCAGAGCGAACAACAGTTCAGCATCCAGCCCCATCCTGCTACCGACAACGGTCCGCCATATTCAGTCCTCGTCCAGGCAGGCCAATTCGAGCTGACGCTTCACCATCACATGCCAGATCCGAACTCGCTTACCGGCAACAACTCCGGCTTGCTCGGAAGTCAAGGCAGTCATGTTGCTTCCCAGCCTGGGCCTCATATTATGGGCAAGGAAGTAGCAGACAAGTAGGTTCACTGTTTCGGCTATCGCATGGCAGTTCTTCCGTATCGTAGCGGGAGCTTAGTCCTGTGTGGCGGAAGGACCACGATCGCTTATCACCGCGATGGTTGAGGATTACACGTCTTCCATACTGAACGTGTTTTTCTTTGGTCAGTCTCGAGGAGCCAGCCAGTCGAGAGGAACTTCGCGCCCGCGCAGAGGTGAGTATTGCCGCGGCCTAACATTCTAGTCGCCCGAACAGGAGGCAGTGCTGACAATGACTATGACGCATTCGCTACGCTATTTGTATACACCCACTATGCGCCTACAGGAACTGAACAAGCAGTGATTTTATCACCTTGTTATAGGTCTTAGATCTCGCAGGACAGCATATTCTCTGTGTGCAACAGTGTTGGCATTAGGAGACCTCTTTCATGATATGTTTATATCCGTCGATTGATGAACTCGGACCGAAGCTATCTAGTCTTATCTCACACTTGTTACTTATATTCATCGGCTTTCTCTGACCCATCTATGTAATATTGCTCGCATTTGATACAGCCTAGTCTATCCGGTTCAACCTAACTATCTACGTACAGCTGGCGATATATATTGCCCAACATACTGAGACCCGCTAATGAGCCAACAGTACCTTGAATTATGACACGCGCATACCTCCGCTTCACCGCTCGCTGACGATGGTCAAGTCTCCCAGTGCCGCTCATCAGAGCACTTTGCAAAATCGATACGCTAGCATGCAAGATTCGGTCGAGTCTGCCGCCACCTCCGACGTTCTGATCATACATCGAGCCAGTCTTGGTATCTCTGACCAGAGGTAGAATAGGCGCGAACGGGGACGTTGGAATAGAGAGCAATGTGTCGAGAATCTCGGTGCCGTCCAGCCTAGGGAAAGGAAGAAGGTTGAACAGCGCCAAACTAAGGGAGATACTAGAAGTATATCTTTATTCACATGGACGAACATTTGTCGTTTAGTACGAGTTTAGCCGCAAGGCATCGCGTGGTAGCTTAGAGTAAAACCTACAGCCAGAAGCTTTCGATGTCTAAAAGTAGACTCTGAAGATATCTCGAAGGCGCGAGGTATCGACCAACCTTGATGTCATTCCACAAACGGGTTTTCGGACCCCGATACAGTATGATTTCATCAGCCCCATTGATATTGTTTCGAGCTGTGATGCGCAGGAGGTTCGCCAAAGGTGAAGGGCGGATGCAAATGTGATTGTCTTGGTTGCATGTGGTTGTACAGCGGGGGAAGTCGAGTATCTCGCTTGGGTCCAGACAGTGTCCTTGGGCAATCTCGTTCGCTTTCATACCATCACTATAGTTGGCTATTTGCCGACTGTCCACATAGCAGACTTGCTGATTCTCAGAAGCAGCAGTCTGGCCTTGGTCTGAGCGATACTCCTGGAGACAGCAGTCGACAGGCCGGCTTGAATACAGGCTATAATCAAGGCAAAATCCTAGATTATCGTACTTATAATCTTCGTCCGGGTCGAATAAGAGGTAACGCTTCCAATGTCCATATATATGAGAATCATGGAGTTCCACGTCGTTCAGATGGGTGATGAGCTGCTGCTGTGTGAGTAATCCGTTAAGAGGCGATTCCTAAACGTTCCAAGTTCAGATGTCTACCCTTGTCGCATACCCACCCACTCAGGCAGCACTCACCTGGCTTATGCGTTGAATGACCACTCCGTACTCTTCCATAGGTATATAGCCCAAGTACCTGTAAGCTGCACTATCGCGTCCAATTGAGCCAGTCCGCATGCCTAACGAAATAAACAAGCATAATAAAAAATTGTGCCACACTCCGGCTGAGATGATTCGTAATTTGCCAGTTGATGGTAGGGCATCCAAGGACAACCCGTCAAGAGCAACGTAAGCCCCGGGAAATGCAAAAATGAGGATGAATGCGAATGAGGTGATGGGTATCTCAGCTCTGAATGAAGCAAAGGGTTATCAGCCTGCGACCATTTCTGTGCAGAAAGCTCGTCTGGACCAAGCGGGCAAAAACCTACATCATTGCCGTCAGGGCGTGGCCCGCCTCATGCCAAGCAATAGCGGTGAAGCTAGCCAAGAAGAGAATAAACCACTCTCGAAGAGGTATTGTAAGACCAGGTATCAGAAGGCCGAGGGGTTCCGAATCTTCAGCTATACGAATGCCACGAACAGGGATGTGAACGCTGAACAGAGTGTAGTAGAGCTCGCGAACGAGGTAAGCGGGTATGGCAAGGAACGCGACCAGGACGCATAGTGTCCCTAGGGTGTAGAAGGCGGTGATGAAACTCCGGACCGGCGTCCGATGAGATCTAGTCTTGAAGCCAGGTTGACCACGAATCTTGATGTCGCTCCCGCTGAGCTCGTATGCTACAACCAGCCAGAACCACCCAAGGTGCGCGCGCAGGCCCTTTCTGCCCTGGGGGTCAGCGTCGTCCCCTTCGCGAGGGCTATCGGCCAGAGCACTTGTTCCGCCATGGGGCGTTGCATGCAACCGGAATTGGCGGCGTGATCGGGCTATTATTCGCGTGGTTATCTTTGCTGCACACAGCGCAAGGAGCCATGCGACAACAACAAGACTGCTGACAATGGCAAGGGTCCAGGGCATGTTCTTGATGTTCCCATCGACTCGCTCTGGGTTTCTTGCATGACCCGTTTCGCTCTTGATCATAAAACTTGATTGGCCCGCGTCATCAGCAGTGGGGCGAAAGCAGTCGCTTTTAAGCAGCAAACATGCTCTGAAATGACAGCGAGGTCTGCGGACATGCCGAAGTCCAGGTCCAGCGAAATTTGCGGCTCATTGGCAGAGGGGCTTTCTCTTACACTGACCTGGACGCGGGATGCGCATTACCTGTGCAGGCGGCATCAGACGAAGCGATAACGTGGTACGTGGCTATTGAGCCGTCAGCAGATCAAGCGAGAGGGGCGACCACACGCACAGCACGAAACCCGAAATCAAGACGCTAGTAAAGGAGACTCGAGGAACAAGCAGAGCACGGCGACCAGACTTCTGGCGACGACCCTCCTGCCCTTGACCCCTCTTTGTCAGCTGTCTGGACAGCTTATATAACCTGAAGCTTGTCTGAATCCCCGATCAGATAGTGTCACGGCGGCCCTGTGAGTGTTATTGTACCGTACCAGGACATCATCAAGAGGCCCAGGTCGTCTTAACCTCCGCTCGAATGCTGATCCACTTATACGTCGCAATGGATCATCTTTCACACTGCGCTGCTCGACAGATCCCTCAATGCCTCATTCTTTAGGCAACGGTGCAGGAGAAGCGATGGATGGGCATAGTGGCCATGCTAGCGCGGAAGCACTATCAACCTACACCATTGTATGCTGCATTGTTCGGCACATTGAGTATGATCTGGCGTTCTTAGGAAGAGCGCGCCGACAAGCTTCGATTGCACAGCTTGCCATACTATCGAAAGCATGGCTTAAGCCAGTCAACGAATGTTTATATAGGTCGGCTTAGCCCGCTCCACGACAAGGAAGGGTTGAATCTGATGAAAAATTTGGGCGGGATCTTCCTTGTACTATTTTCGACCCTTCTAGGAACCCTTACTTCGGTGTAGCAGAACGAGCCCAGGCTCTTCACCAGTCGCTTCTACTTCCTGCATCATCGGAACGACGGGAGTACGTCAAGAAGCTCATCTTTGGTGAAGGTAGCAATGTAGACATACTGGAATGGCCTACCGCTCATCTGGTCCCCGATATCGTTAGGGCGGCCATCAATGTAGAGACAATCGGCTTCGATGGATTGTACGGTATTGATATGAAGGATTTCAAGTCTGCTTTGATCTCGAGACCCCGTCTTCAGGAGCTCCGCGTCTGTGGTAAGCATCCTATGATCCATGCTCGCACATACCGTCCTCCGTTTAATGCCGTTGTCTGATTTCAATCTCCGCCAATTAGATAAAATGCCGCAGCGTAAGCGAAGACTGTGACTAGAAAAAGGCTAGGCCGTACAGGTAAGTACAAGTATGTTTATAAAGCTAAATCTTGAAGCTGTTTCAGCTTGGTGCTATGTCGGCCATTTTGTGGACGAGGTCCTCTCCCCATGTCGACACGTCACGCGTATCCGCATGTACGATCTCACAAGTGAGTACGAATATCCGGATGACCCGAAAGTTGCCTACAAAAGCCCTCGTCCACTGGACCGACAGCTCGAGAACGTGGCTTTCAACCGCTGTTCAATCAATCGCCGCGAACTACGGAATATCTTTCACGCTTCCCGAAATAGTCTCAAAAGTCTTTATCTGGAATATCCTACTTCTCTGCTCGCGGACGATTTACTCCATCTGCTCGTTTACATAGGACAGGGTCTGCGCAGCCTCTCTGTTCTCAATTTTTCCGATGGCATGCTATCGGCCGAGTTCAGGCGGAAAAGATACATTGTCGAAAGTATCTTGTTCAACTGCCCTAGACTTGTGGCCCTGAATTTCCCTGAAGCCATGGCTGGGATCAACTTGCCTGATGCTCTGGTTGGCAGCCAACTGCGACTTTGGGCATTCACCTGTAGTGAGGATGTCCGCCCAGAACACTGGTTAGAGGCTTTCGCCAAGCCCGGGTTTCCTAGCAACGCAAGCTGTCGAGTGTATGTGAATGGTAAGAAACCGAGAGTTCCCTGAAGTTTACACTACCAATGAGCGCTCACCGCGGTTTGAAAACAACAGGCTGGACAACCCCGGAAGTCAGGCACGTCCGTATACAAGCCCATAAAATCGGCTTGAACTGGCTGGCAAGCGGCGGTAAGGGTCCGCCGGAGCTATATATAATGATTCTCTCGGCTGTCTGACCATTCTTATTCATAGCCACCCTTACCGATATGTGCGACGCCCTTGTTTTCTGAACGCTTGCGAGATCAGGATATCAGGCTATTTCGCTTTACAAAACAACAGAAATCCGGAAGCGGTAGTGGGGGACGTTATCTAATACACAGTTCCGGCAGTATCCTGTAGAACTATAGTGGGAGACAGAGATGTTGTAAGGCTTCATCCGCTGAGCAATCTTACTTGCTATAGCCTCTCTGCTTGAGTCATTTTTAGCAAGAGGTGGCGACGCCACCATGACATACGTCGAGCAAGGGCGGCAACTGTCTTTCTGGCTTTTGCGCCTCCATCAGTGTAGTGCCAGCGTCTGCCATGATAGCGCGGCAGGAGTCAGCTACCATGGCTTGAACAGACACCATAGCCGACAATCATTTCGGAGTCTACCCCTCTGAAGTAGGTGATCTTCCTGCATTCAACGAAGGCGGACGATCAGGCAGACATGGTCTACGAGCGGGAGGAGTCCAGTCGCCGGGCAAGCCCAGGAGACATCGGGAGCACCGCAACGAACGCGAACGGTGCATCCTCGCCTTCACAGATCCAATTCGCAAAGCGGTCATCAAGGTCTCCCACTCGGTTGGCCAACAGCATCATAAATGTGAATAGCAAGGGTACTGCGGGCAGGCAGGCAAGCAGGAACAGGCATCAAGCAGGCCGTACACCGGTCACGAACGCACAAAAAGCTCTGTCAGACGCTAAAATCCTCGACGTCGTCTTCAGGCAGCTTTGGGATGATCTTCTCGTGTATGGCCGCGAAGCGCGGCAATCACACTTTCGGAACTTCACAGTCGTGGCCAAAAGCTGGGTTGAGCCTGCAAGTCAGTGGCTTTGGATGTACGTAGCTCAGTTGTCATCTGGAAGAGTCTCAACTGGCACACTTAACGCTCGGTGTCTCTATTGCACATGTGTTTCCTACAGGAATCCATACTTTGGGACAGCAAGGAGAGCAAGCAACCTCGAAGAATGTCTGCGAGCATCGCCTAAAAGAGGTTTGCACATACGGAAACTGATATTCGGCGAAGGAAGCAGTACAGATATAATGGACTGGGTCAATGATCGCAACGTACCGAACTTGCTCCGTTCGGCGCCAAATGTGCAGGTAGTCGGGATAGGCGGTCTAAAGAATATACATCTCAAAAAATTCAAGCGCGCTCTGCAAAGTCGGCCTCTACTTGAGGAAGTGCGCGCATGTGGTATGTAGCTTGCTCCGGGATTAACAACTGCGCTTACGATTAGCGTCGAGGCTAATTTCAACCACCTCCCCGCGTCTTCTTATTTATAGATTTACTGCCTGAACGTAAGCAGTCTGCTTGACAAATGCACCTAAGTGGGTATCATCTAATTGTTTCCTTGGCTTTTTCGGTTAGCCTGGTGTTACGTCGATCACTTGTTCGATGAGGTTCTGGGGCCTTGCAAAAGACTCTCGCGTTTGCGGCTCTACAATCTTTATACCGAAGAGGCTCATGCTCAACCACAGGAACACCAGCTTACTCAAGTGGCATTCAACCACTGCGCAATAAATTCTATTTGTCTGCGAAACATCTTCGCCTCATCTACCACCAGTTTGCAACGACTGCATATCGAGTACCCAATGGATCTAGACGAGGACGATCTTCTTCTCACACTTAGGCACGTTGGAACGGGACTGCAGGAATTAACGATACAAGGATTCCTGGTACAATCGCAGTCAGAAAACCCTTCGACTGTCGACCATTTGATAGACGACATTCTCGAAGCATGTCCGAACCTAATCATTCTTAATTTCCCTGAAGGTATTGCATCGCATCGAGTCTTCGACAGGCTAGTGGGCAGCAAGCTCGAACTCTGGTCTTTCTCGTGCAATGCCGACGTACGACCGCAGCACTGGTTGGAAGCATTCAAACAACCCGGCTTTCCCCGCCCTGCTAACTGTCGTGTATACTGTTCAGGTAAGCTAGGGGGGTTTTTCAAATCGCAGCTTTCCATGACCGTATTTGTCTGACCAATATCCTCTCCCTCCCTTGGCAGGCTGGGAATCATCAGATGTGCGCAAGGTTCGCATCCAGGCTTTCAGCATCGGTGTTAACTGGCTGTTAAGCGGAGGTGTGTAATGCAATCTGAGAAGATGTTAGCCCTCAGAATTTAGTCCCCTGCCCTACATCATTCTGACGTATTGGGGCCCTCTGTTCCCGTCTTGTTTAGCGACATTGACGGAGATGTCGGAATATCATGTCAATTGAAAGCCATCCGATGGATTTTCACACCCCTCATCTGTTTCCCACGTATATCATGTGGAAGCGAACCATTTCAAGGGGTGTTTCGGTTTTGACTGTGGGCAATTAGGACAAGGGGCCGTCTAGAATTTACAGCATCGTTGCAGTTCGTTGATGTGATAATAATTGATGAATATGCCTGAAAACCATAAATGCGTGTTGTTCGGATGACAGACTCTGGGTAATAATGATGCTACATGGTTACGTCCTATCATTGTACTATACAAGCCAAGTGCAGGTCAAGTCACATGTCGTTCGAAGGCCCCGTGAATTCTATGCATTCAAGCCATGAATAGTATGCATTCAAACCATGAATAGTATGCATTCAAGCCATGAATAGTATGCATTCAAGCCATAGAATATTATGGATTCAAACTGTAGAATTGAAGGATGAGAGTTTCCCAAAAGCCCGACAACTATCCTGTTGCCTCCGATCACGGACCAAGTGTTCATACTCGCTCAAGTCTCAGGGGAAGGTTGTTTGAGCCGAACGGTCGACTACTGCCCGGCGGCGATCATTTCATCGCGAGAATGTGTCTTCATGTGTCTTCGCAAATTTGAATTGACAGAAAACGAGCGATCACAGATTTGACAGGCGAATGGTTTCGCTCCCGTATGCATATGCGAATGGACAGCCAAAGCCGAAGGTCGCGAGAAGCGTTTCTGACACACCGCGCAAAACTGTTTGAAGGATTAGCGACATTTGTCGAGCTTGTTTGTGTTGGTTGGACAAGACAATGAATGACTCACGTATTTTCCCGTTCCGTTCGAGCTACCGTTACCGTCTGTATCGGCCTGAGGTTGGTGTTCAGACTGCTGCTGCCGTTGCTGCTGCTGCCGTTGTTGCTGTTGTTGTGATTGTTGTGATGTTGTCACAGGTGTATCGTTTCGCTGCTGATGTACACTGGGAGTAGTGGCAGATGACATCTCGGCATTCTCATCTGGAGACGGACCCAAGGAGTAAGGAGGAGAGCCGGATAAAGCGCCACCATGGGTTGAACCGGCGAAAGTGCTAGCGTCGGTCATGAGCGATGGAGCCGTACCGTACGACGAAGCCTGATCCGAGAGCGATCCCATCGCCTTCAATGCTCTATCATTCTTCTGCGAGTTCTCAAAAGTTGGCTGATGCGGACGGTGATCCTCGAAAGATGGAGAAGCGGCGGTAGTCGTGACATAAAAGCGTTCGAGATTCCCTCGAGGTCTACTGTTGGCACCACTTGATGCTATTCCGGCGAGGTGTATAGCAGCTTCAAGCTCATCGCCCCTGGTTGCTTCGAGCGGGGGCGTTATGATTACGTTATCCTCGCCTAGCAGGGTTTGTGCACGAGCGTCATTGGAGCTAAAGGCGCCATTGTTACTGTAGTCCTCGAGAAGATCACCGCTATTGACTGCAGCATCGGCGAAATAGCTTCGATATTTGTCAGGCCGGGCGAGACGGGCCGCGAAACTGGGACGGAACGGTTTGTGCACGTCGTTGGGCTTGGGTTGCGGATCGAGTGAAAGAGTGCTCATACGGTCTCGGGGACTACGACTTTCCACCTTAGGCCTTTTCTTTGCTTTGGGGGATGCTTGTTCGTCCCGCTTTCGTGTCCACTGCTGCCCAAGGGAGCTAGCGATTGATGCAGCTGTCGAACCGGACTCTAATGGAAATATAGAGGTGGAGCAGCTCGAATCTGTGGCGCTTGACTCAGCAACGCCAAACTCCCCATCTCTTAGATGGGAGGACCTGAAGGGAGCCTGCTGGATGCTCGTGAATGTAGAGTTTCCACGTGCGGGAATGATATTAGGTCGAGCAAACACGGAAGACTGCGAGAGAATCGGTGAACCGCCGGGCGTGTACACGACGTTGGGCGATTCGTGCGAGGTCATTTTTGTGGCCATTGTTGTGTTCAGGACGCCATCGAGAACAGGCGAGCCGCCGGACGAACGGATGGAGCTTGCTCTAGACGGTCTTGCTTGTGCTGTGTTGAATAAGAGAAAGAAAACACATTCATCAATCTCCTGTCTCACGACGGTACGCCACTGAGACCGGTCTTGGGAAAGAGACCATTCCTCAACTGAAAAAAACCTACGCCAATCGTCGATGTCATCAAGGAGCTGCTTGATTGGAGGCAGCTTAGGCTTGCTGCCGGTGATCACCTTGCTGATGCCAACACCCCCAGCGCTTTCTCGACTGGTTGCCGTATGGAAGCTGTTGCTATTGCTGTCACTTTTGCTGATACCGTTGAGGGTACTGTTAGCATTGCTGTTGCTGGTACTATTAGCGTTGCTGTTGATGGTACTGTTAGCGTTGCTGTTGATGTAGGGGTTACTATTGCTGTTGCTGTTGCCGTTACTGATGGTATTACTTCCGCGATTGGCAACCCCGCTACTACCACTGCCAGCATCGTCGATACGAGTGGAATGATTCAAAGTCCGGCTGTTCGCTGCATTGTTATCCGTAGTGCTCGTAAGGAAGAGCGGCAGCGTCGCTTCCGATGAGTTGGACGAACGCGATGTTGGTGTTGTCGATTGACCCTGTATTTGAGCTTGAACGTGAGGCATACGAGGGGCTGCCCGGGCAACTGGAATAGGTGCCGCTAGCGCAACACCGGGGGTGATGCTGGAATGATCTGCAGCATTGTGGGTATCGCGCCAGCCTCGGGCTGCCAGATGCGCTTGGTCGGAGCGTCCGTTGTCGGCTGACTTGCCTGGATCGCTCTGCATGTATGGTGTTGATCTATCCCGGGAACTCGTCACGTCCACCTTGGTTTGAGGTTGCCGGCCATGATGCTGTGCTGATCCCGGTGCTATACTGGACGTATTGCGTTCGTTCGGTGCACCCAGAGCTTGACTTTTCTGACTTGGCTGTTCTGATCGCAGCCATTGCTCCACGCGCGCTGTTGAAGTTGGAAAGCCGTAGCCATGCGTGCCGGCATTGACCGGGGCTGAAGCAGGCAATCCAGACGATAGCTGCTCATAGTACTGGCGCGTGGGCCAAGCTGAGCTATAGCTGCTGTATGTCGTTCGCTCTGGCGCTGAGGATCTCCTGCCTCGATGGGCGCCGACTGGACTTGCAGATCTTCTCGCGCGCGAAGCGGGAACTGGCGGCTGGAGGATGCCAGTACCGTGGCATGCGTCGCATTGGCTCTCGAAGGTAGGTGCTCCCTCGGCAGGCGTGGTGTCCTCAGGAAAACTCGACATTCTTGCAGCTTGCTGGGTCGCGATCAGACTTGGGGTACCGCTCCTTCGGACTGTCGAGGGGGCCAGCTGGAGTCGATGGCAGACTCGCGAGGTCGTTTGGCCTGCCTGACGTGTCCCTGATGGCCCTTCTGCAAAGCCTGCTCGCTTCTCCCGCCCAGCCGTTGGAGAGATGCCCTCTGGCCCTGGCGTTCCGAGCTGACTGCTTCGCTCGAGGCAGTGGCCGCTGGATCTGCCCCGTTCGGTGTGTGCAAAGGCCGGGGCAGGCCTCTCCTTCTGCGAGAGTGAGCAGCTATGGCCTGTTGTCACTGTCGTCTCTGTTGTCTCTGTCGCTCGCTTGATCTGTCTGCGCTGCTGGCCTGTCTCGCGCTGCAAACGGGTGCAGAGCGAGAGCTGCAGCGTGCCCTCCCTGTTGATGTTCCTGGCGTAGTCAGCCTGGCAGAACTGCTGGATGCTGGCCACCGTCAAGTCAGCATCGCCGCGGTGATCCTCCGCCTGTCTTGCTCGGATCGTCGAAAGCCAAAAGGACTTGCGATCTAAACTCACAGGATCGCCCGGCTGCGAGCCTTCAGCGTGGCGCTCGATGCAGCGGCGAGCGTGGCTGCGCGGAAGTGGGTGTCGTTGTTGAACTTAGTACTTCTTATTACGACTGCTCTCAGCCGGCTCTGCCTGTGCTGCGCGAGTCTGGACCGCCAGCTGCTGCACATGCGGCGGTGGCCGTGCCGCAGTCGACGATCACCCCGGCCTTCCCGGATGCGTGCCTGTCACCGCCCGCATGTCCGAACCGACTGTGCATGCGACGATGATCGCTGGGAGGGACACCACGCCTTACACTCAATTATAGCCTTGCATCATCAGCATGTTGTATTCCGTTCACACTGGCGGAGGGTACAACCGCGCTCGCTACCGCATGTACAGGGGGCCATACCAGCGTCCATAGGGGTACTCCGCGGTGCTTTGATGGGAGATGCACAGTCGTTGCACGTATTAAAATAAATACTGTGTATCAGATCGTTTCTCCGTCTAGATAGGATACCCCAGGATAGCATCTGCAGGCTTCCGGTCCTCGGGTGTCAGGCCCGGGCATCCACCGGGGGCTCCAGGCCCGCATTCTAGCCCGCGCCTAATGGTCTATGGTACCGGAAAGGATCAATATGGCAATGATGAAGTGGACCTTGGCTGCGCATAAAGCGCAAGGCATGGATCTGCAGTGCTCTCAATCCTCGTGCTATGTACATGGTGTGCTGCACTCTTGTTGGCTAAGTGCTGACCGTACGGTGTTCAAGCTGCGACGAAGATGACCTGCATATTAGATCGCCCGATTCCTGCCGTAAAGTACTTCAGCATTCCCACCCTCCAGCAACACGAGCTGTACCCGCCTCGAGCGACATCCTTGTTCTGCTTCCTCCTGCCCATCTGTCACTATGCAAACTGGATTCGGACAGACTTGCCAAGGTTGTGCTCGATTGACGAGAGCGAATTATCGACACTCAGATGATCTGCACAGAACTTTCGGTGGAGATCCATAAGATACGTGTCGAAATTATAATGAGTGAGTACAACAGGTCACATCCGCTCCGCTTGAGGTGCGAGATCAACTTTATTGAGTTTGACGAGACATGACTAGTGAATGTGTAGGTACTGCGCACTGCATACCAGGCGACTTTGACAGGACCTTGAACCCTGCTTCGATACTGATTAGACCAGTCTATACGACTCTCAACCTTGCTTCGACACAGTAATCCAGCTCACTTCCTTTCCCGTCTCCAAGTCTGTTCTCTGATCACTCAGATCAACAGGCGGCAGCCTCTCACCTGCCCTTTCAATATCGCTTGCGCTAATCTCGAACTCTGGTACCGAGACAGCAGGGTCCTTTGTAAGCCAGGTATGCATTTGATGTCCTGCTTGTGGGAACGCCTGTCGGTTAGCGGATGTGGTTCTGGCGGGTACGAGTGTGCGTTCTTCATTCGTAGCACCGTATTTCCCCGGAGCCCGCCAGCTATTCCATAAAAAGTAACCAACGATGATATTGGCAATAATGACTGAAGGCCAATGGAATATAGTGTCACGGAACTCGTGCCAGGGCCACGAGTTCTGCAACCCAAAGGTCATCGCAACAGCCCCCGCGATCTATTCGCCCCGCCTGGTTCAGCACAGAGCCCGTGCAAGCGTGTACCAAAGAATGACTTACAGGGTAATATGCCGTCAAATAAGACAAGCGGTACAGACAGACTGAGATCTGATACCAGCCTATCTAGAACGGTCATTTCCTTCTTCTGCCAGTGGGATAGATTGCCCCACCCATGCTTGCCCAACTTTGCTTTCTCCCTGCGCACCTCGCCAGTCCCTTCTGAATTCGTTGTACAGTCGGTCTGATCCGAAGCTGTCGAGTGGGAAGTAGGTGCCGGCGCGCGAGCATGTAGTATCTTGCGAGCTTCGAGAATATCTACACTCGTTGGCCATCTCAGCGAAACACGACTTGAGCTACAAGGCCAGGAGAAGGTAGATACTCACGTTTCCGCAAATGATGTACAAGTACCAAACTCACTAGACTTGCTAAGAAGAAGAAGCTGGAGTAGACATACCCAAGCCAACTCAACTGTTTTCTCCTGTTGATCCGTACATTTCCAGATGTCATCAAGATTTCTTGGTACCTTTGAAGTTGCACCAGAACTGCAGCGCTCAAAAGGGTAGGATCTGCGATGACGGAGTCTAGTAGTGCAAGAGCCTCTCGCGAGACAACTACTACGCGGTCCCTTGCCGTATCATATTCTATGCCTATAGCCTGACGAGTCAGACGGTATCGTAACCATGTCAGCCGCGTCCAACTTCGGGCCCGCACGTCCAGCAACGTGGAAGTTGGGCTTACAGTAACAGCTGCAAGCCATCCCACAACGGAGACTACAAAAAAGACATTGTAGAGTCGGACTGAAACACGGCCGCCATCCTTGACGATGCTTGAACCTCTGATAAGTAGAATTGTGGAACTGAAGTTCGAGAAGGTATAGCCTAGACATCCATAGGCGGTGAAGGTAAGACCCATGATCATTGTCACACCTGCATGATACATGGGTACATTGTGGTAGTAGCTTCTGTAGTCTTGTAATCGATACCCTAGTGTTGCTGCACCTGGTGGCCCTCGCAGGGAAGCGGGGTCAGTCGGAGTACAGTTCACACTGAGAATGTACCTCTCACCGGAGAACAGTGCACAGAGAACGTATATACAGAGAGCCTGTACACCAATCATAGGTCCGCCGTCGGTTCTCTGAATGTAGAATATTGCCAATCCTTTCCCTGCTCGTCTGGCATCACGAACCCAGAGTGCAAGATATGTGATACATTGTAGCATCAGTCTGTACGAATGATGGAAGAAAAAGGAAGTATTCAGCCAGAGATAAATGATAACAAGCTCCATTAGGCATAAATCCCATAGCACCAATGCACTCACATGCAGGACAACACCATCAGGAGTATGACTCGCGCTTTATACGACTCTGGCGGTGTCGGGAACAGCAGACGTTCTACGGAACGGACTCACATCAGACAGCTTTTCGTCGACACCTCACGAAGCTTCGAGTACTCACGCAGTTCAGCCCTAGTACTGATGAGAGTCTCCATGTTGTGCAATCACTGTTGCAACAACCGCTCGAGAAAGTGACTCAGGGAGAGAAGGTAAACTCGACAGATTTACGGGAAAGACATCGGACAGGTCGTTTTTGGCGATGCTTGCTTTCCCTTGAGCCCAGATGCAGCCTGTAAGCGTTTACGTTCAAACAACCGCTACCGTTGTTCGTGCTCGCGCGGCATCCGGTGGCCTTCGCGTGCCGCACCGTCCCTTAGTGTAGCTCAGCCAGCATCGATTCGCAGGAGACTGATTTCTGCGTGAGTTCATATCAGGCTGAGCTTCGTGACTGTGCATACGGTAGCCTATGCCATGCATTTGGCGCCTAGCCTACGCGCAGCGTCCGCATGCTGTCGCGGCTTCGACATGTTGCGGCCTGCCAGTGGTCCAGGCTCATTCCACAGGACTCGAGCGGTCGTGAATGCAAGGAACAGTAGACATGATTATTTCCCGAGCAGGTTGAGAGTATTGCCTAAGATGTTCCAAAGCGGCCGTGGGAGGTAGCCAACAGCGCTGTAGCAAAAAGCTAGAAGTGGAACAGGGCGCGGTTGGTGACAAGTATCCGATTGCCCTTCCGCGCAGCCTCCATTTGACAAGCAGCATCCGCCCCTTGGATATATACGTTATACAACGAGAGCAACATGCTGCCAGGGCAGTAAAGTGTGAGGGGTGAATCAAAGTGAGTACTGCATATAGCCTCTTCCCACTACTTGTCCGCTAGCTCGACACCGTTCTTAAAAGTTGCGAGCAGCGCAGTCAGTTGCAACTTTTCCGATCCACCCGTGGATAAGCGATGTTCGACTTGTGCAAGCTGGTCAATGATGTATACTCTCGTCGCAGCTGGGAAGGCGATAGTTGAAATATGATCGAAGATGCCAGCTATGATGTCCTGCAGCGCTAGGCCTTTACTTGCCTTGAGACTTGTGATACCTGAGTGTCGTAAGCTTCTATTAGCTAGTGCAATAACGGAAAAGGGCTTCATTTAGTTCAACGCGTACGGTTAAAGCTCGTTTGGAACTCCTCGTTCATCATACTATCGACGATGTCCTCGATGTCTGCAGGATGAGGATTGCCAGTGCAGTTGTAGACAGCTTCTTCATCGACGACATCGTATGCTGAGTGACATGCCTGCCGGAGCGCAACATCAGCATCAGTGAGTAGGCACATGTTATACAGGTCCATGGAAAGACATACCTGCAGCACGTTCAGAGCTCTCCGCATGTCGCCCCGACTTAGCTTCAAGAGCGCTCTAAGACCATCGGGTGTGAGCTGGACCTTCTCTTGTTCGATGACTGTTTGTAAACGTCTTTTGACTTCCTCGATAGGTAGCGGCCCAAAGCTATTGATCCGACGACAATGAGTCACATGCTAGAGGTTTTCAGACAGCTTATCACGTACCGAAACCGCGTACATCGCGATTGAATTGCCGGAATAATTCGATTGACATAGTTGCAGATGATGCAGAAGCGCACGTTCCTCGTATATTGTTCAATGACTGGACAAGCAAGGGATCAACTCTCCCGGCTACTTTCTAGTCTTTATATGACGCATACCGCGACGTAAGGCGCCCTGAGCCTGTTGAGTCATCATGTCTGCTTCATCGAGTATGATAAGCTTGTATGCCGAGCTTCAAAAAAGACTTAGCTTGCAATACGCTTGACCAGTTCACACGACGACTGTAACCAACCTGCCAAAAGTGCGCACTCCTGCGAAGCTTTTGATCTGCTCTCGGACTACCTCGATACCACGCTCATCCGATGCGTTCAGCTGCACACATGTAAGAATACGCATAAGGATACGGTTAGGAAGGACCATGCTAGTGCAACGAACATCAGTATGGCTGCACCTACTTCGAGTACATTGTTTCGATAACTGCCTCCCGCTTTACCAGCTGCCTTGTCGCCATATATCTTGCGCGCAACACACAGGATTGTAGATGTTTTTCCTGTTCCAGGTGGCCCATAGAATAGCATGTGTGGTAACTGGTTACCAGCAATGAACTTATCGACTAGTATACGCAAGCAGGATATACGAGTGCGATTGTAGCGAATTGGTTAGCATGGAAAACGTCGGCAGCGCGTTTCGAAGCACGGACAGCGATCACTCACTCGTACTCGTAATGTCTTCATGGCTGACAACGTCGTCGAGTGTAACCGGTCTGTATTTTTCGACCCTGTATGCGCGAAGGGGATACGATCACCGCGCGCGTTGGAAAGCAAGCAAAGGTCAGCATAAGCATACAGTTGTCAGCGCTTCACGGGCCACTGCTCACCAAGGCAGATTGTCGAGCTCGTGTCCATGCTGAGCACCTTCCAATGCTGCTGGAGGCTCATCGTCGGTCATCTTGGCTTTGCCCTTGTCGACCTTGTTGGTGCTGCTCTGCTCGGCATCCTCGTCAAGCTCGACGTCGGAACCCATCATCTCTTCATCTTCGTCGGAAATAGCCATGGTTGGTGTCGTATCAGACTTCTATAGTGTCAAGCGGAGCTGACAGTGTAAATGTGCTTTGCGATCAAGTGGCCCTAATAGCCTGCTTTGCCCTTCGTGTCGATTGCTTTCCTGCTCATACAACCGATACATACAGGTCATTGACTCTATAGAATGGAAATCGCCTCTACAACAGTCCATTCTCTAGCACGCTACCGCTCAATGAATGACGAAGACGCAGGTACTTCCGAAGAACCTGTCGCCGGGCCAAGTAACGTGACTTCAGCCACAGCTGCATTCAAAAAGGAGCTCGAAGATAGGACGTTCGACGTTGATGATGAGGAATTCGAGCTTGAGCAGGGCTTTCAACGTGATGATGATGATGATGAGTCTTCGGACGAGCCAAACGACTTAGAACCCGCACCTTCACCATCGGACGATCCAAAGGCAATAATCCAGCTGGACAGTCTCAGCCCTGGAAGGGAGAAATCGAGCTCTCCGGACGTACCTCTGTACACTGATATGTTCCCCGAAGATATAGCGGATGCAATGATCCGAGAACTGAAGGAGATAGGTGGGAGGCTATCCTTTTTCTACACCCGCCACAATGCTTACACCGACGTTTGCTCTTGACACCGCCGTCCAGGGATGTTTCGCTTCATACAGAAGTATGTCGTTCAGGAACATGTTCCCCTCCCCAAACTTCTCGCAGTCTTTGGTGTGATGTTGGTGAGTCTGCGACTGACACCGGCTCAGCGAGTGCTAACATCTGTCGCTGCTCTTTGCCTACGCAGCCAGCGGGCGCAGACGACGAGGACCCTTTGTACTTGTTACGCGTCCTTAAGGTGATCATTACTCGAACGTGAGTACGCTTTTATGAACGGTAGCCCGATTACCAAACTTAATCTTCCCACTCTTCCGTTGACCAGCTTGCGGAATCGCGAGACCCTACCACAATACAGCACGCCATCCGCCTTCATCGACCTGTTGCGCAAGAGCAAGAACATCATAGTCCTCACTGGTGCTGGGATCAGCACTAACTGTGGCATTCCGGATTTTCGCTCTCCAACGGGCATCTACGCTCGACTAGTCGCATCAGGCCAATATCCCGAACTTTCAGATCCTCAAGAAATGTTCGACATTGGTATATTCAAGGAGATGCCAGACCTGTTCTATTCATTCGCGAAAGAATTGTATCCAGACACATCAGATACTGGAGGCAGGAAACGAGCCGGCGCAGTGCACAGTTGGATTCGCTCACTTGAAATGCAAGGTCATCTACTTCGCAATTATACGCAGAATATCGATACCTTGGAAAGAGTTGCAGGGATTGATAAGGTGCTGTATGCCCATGGTGAGTGATCGTAATCGTATATCCATTAAAAACTTCGCTAATCTTGATAGGGTGCAGGATCATTCGCAAGCTGCTCTTGTTTGGTCTGCAATACTTCATATCCAGGCGACTTCATTCGTGATGCGTAAGTGCAGATTGGTGGTATTCAGCTGAGTCGCAAAGCTAATCATGGAGATCCTTAGAATCTTTGCGCAGACCGTGCCACTGTGCCCGAAATGTTCGCCCGAGCTTGCACAGCCGGGGGACATAGCTGAACCGTCAAAGAAGAAAACAAGGTTGAGCACAGGCGACAACGAAGACAGTGATACGGAAGAATGGCGTTCAGAATGGCATAATAAACCTATACTCAAGCCGGATATCACCTTCTTCGGTCAACCGCTGGACGACGCTTTTGACAAATGCCTGATGGAAGACCGAGATAAGGTGGACCTTCTGGTAGTCATCGGAACGAGCTTGCAGGTGCATGAAATAGGTCTACTAGCGACGGTTTCGTCTGACTGATGGCTTTACGAACTTTAGGTCGCGCCGGTCTCTGAGCTACTTTCGCACATTCCCCATCGGGTACCACAGATCCTCATCAATCGCGATCCTGTGCCCCACGTAATGGACAGGGTCGACCTGGTGCTTCTTGGAGACTGTGACAAGGTGATAGAATGGATCCAGGGCGAATTAGCTGATAACAAAACCGGTATATGCGTTTTTAGGACCGTCTGAAAGCGTTTGTAGGCTGACTTCGCCACTTCCTCCAGACCGGCCGAAGGCTAATCAGCCTAAGCAGCTGTTTGATGAGATTGCCCATGTTTGGGCCATGGAAGGCGCAAATGTCGAGCATAAATGGGTCCTTAAAGTGCAAAACTACTTTAATGAAGTCGGGAGTGCTACAACGCAAGATGATCCGCCGAATCAAGAAGAGGAAAATGCAGTGGGATGATATGTCTCGCATGCTGTAGTACTCTTGCTACCGTGCCAGTTTGCGGATGACGGTATATGTGTGGCGGTGTTTCCATCTGTAATCAGGCCACGGCCGGTTAACACGCGGGTATACTTACGGCAAGAGTATCGTTGGATAGCGTCCGTGGTTCCTAAGAAGAATCCTTCCACTCTGTAATGCGTCATGAATGCAATTCGAGCGAAGAAAACTTTAGCCGGCGAATCAGGCAGGCAATGTTCTGGGTCAGACAAGCTGGCGGTCAAATCCCGGCTGATCGCTCCGCCTGACATGCAGGCCTATACATGACCTATACATGGCTCACTGCACATCTTATCTATCACGGGCATTCATAAGTCAATCTAGCGTGGCTGGCGCACCTATCTCTTACGTAGCCCCTTTCCCTGTACATTAAGGCATCGACGCAGACGCGCTAGACTGTAGAAATCATCGATGGAAGCTGGAACGCTTGGAAAAAAAGGGGCCGACCCTAAGGTGGAAACAAAGGTCGGCCTGTACAACCTGTTGCCGCCTTGCTCTGCGTCAAGGTAGTGTTGCAGACTACGCGTGTCCATGCACGGGTTTGTGACGCGCTGAAACAGTCAAGGATCGGTCTCCTGATCAAATCGCCATCCGACGAATGAGAGAGAAAGAGAACGCATGAAAGTGTTTTTCTCGTCTTCTCCTCTTCTCGTTCAGGCCTTACGGAATAAAGCCCTGCGGAAATGAGGTTTGTCGCAGAGACACAGAGCACAGCTGCCTTCCCTGAAGAGCTGGGCTTCAGACATTCGGTCAGGATCAGTCCATAGCATTACGAGACGTCCAACTCATAGAAACTGCTCCTTGATTCGGCTTTGTACGCACAGCGCATTCAGACCAAAACCAGGTCAAGCCCGATAGATCATAAAACAAGCCCCAAAAGCAAAACTAAAACGAAAGAATGAACCCAAACAGATGCATATCGACCACACCAATTAGGTGTATAAAGATGATAGCACCGCATTGCCTCCAAATTTCCACCACTTGAAGATCACATACACCCAAATGGTCTCTAGCCGCGGAGTTAAATCATTCCTCCACCCAGAAGCCACCAGAAGAACAGGACCAAGGCCACTTCCCTTCCAGTATCTCCACATCGTGTATGTCACCCCTTCCGGACCCCGTCCAAGCTGATGGAAAGTAGGGATGTATGATCAAGCATGGGAAAGAAGAACGATTCAAGACAGTAATATACGGAGCGTAATCTCGTCTCAAGAGGTCAGCCTGTGAAAGCGGAAGGGAGCGAAGGAGTAGAAGTAACTGCGGCGCTTTGGGCCTTACCGGAACGAGGTATCATGTCTTTGGGCTGAGCAGGATGGCAGGATGGCATATCTTCGCTTTGAGGCGTTATGTGAATTCGCGAGTCCAGTAAGAGCCAGGAAGAAATCCAATCCCGTAAGACGGACTGACACTCGAGTCGTGATCCAACCACACGTGTCTGTGGCTGGACCACGACTCGGCGTGCAAAGTGAAAACGAAGCTACACGTTAGCCAAGCTGCTGGCTGGCTATAGCTAAGGGAAATAGCAGCTCACAAAGGTCTGCCAATCACGGTCATTCGGCGGCGTTTGAGACCCCTTGTTAGGGCGTGGGCTTGATATCTTGTGACTTGTGGCTTGGTGTCTTGGTGTCTTGTTGTCTTGATGGCCAATCCATGCCCATACCTGCTCGCAAGCCGACATGACCACCTCGCCCGACAGCACCGGCTCTTCAGTTCCTCATCCCCTTCACCCCACTTCGGCCGACACGGCATTGTTTCTCCCAAGACTTGCTTCCTCCTGTCATTCTCATTCTCCAACCCAGCATTGCTCTTTCCATCGTGCTCGGAGGTGGAAAGGAGATCCAATACACTCTGTTTCGACATTTAAAAGTGAAATAGGTAGGCCTGTCGACCGGCTTCTCCAGGCTAGCTAGAGATTCCATTGAGGTTCTGTGATCTAGAAATAGTGGGAAAATGGAAAATTCAGCGGGCTGAAGAACCTGAAGAATAGATATATATATATAGAGTTGGTACCGTCTGGAAGACAATAGACCGATGAGTGTCGGAGTGAAGGAATAGAAGGCAAGGCCAGTTGCAGGGAAACGCGAGCCTTCGGTTTTCGAATCGTGACTCAGGATGCTTGTTTGGGCTAAACTTGATGCACTCCTCGCGTTGCGGTCGAGCCGAGGATTGCCTGCTTGACGAGCTTGCCGTGAGTCTCGCTTGTATGCAACGAATATTTGGACGTCAATATGATAATGTACAATCTTGCCCCTCGTCGTCGTTATCGATCTCTCTTCCTTCTGCTGTTATACCATCCATCTTAGCACGCCACACGTTTCAAATTATTCCCGGCATGTCTTTGTCAGAATTGCCATTCTATCCGCAAGAAGGTCGTCTTATAGTCCTGCACTCCGCTTTCACGAACGCCTGATGATTGCTCCGTGGTCCTCGGTACATCGTTGCCTCGGTTGTCCGCTTGCTAAGTAGGGCAGAATCTGCGACGGCTCTCCCTTTAAGTATTTGCACTGCTGTAAGATGAAGTTTCGCTGGACCCGCAGAACATGGCGTTCGAAAGGCATATATAGGTTTGAACGCGTTCGACAATGTTCCCGGAAAAGCTGATGGAAGGTCAAGATACCAGGCATAGCGGAGATGGTTGGATCCAGTTGCTTGGCGCTGCTGACTGCATTTCACCGGCTCATTTAACATGGTGTATATAGCATTCATGGCTGCTGTGCATAGCTGTAGTAATGAGTCTGAGTTCATGCAGAGATGATGTCGCTTGCGGCGATGGGCGAGACTCTCGTCTTGTTCTATTCCTTCAGCAATGAGAGCTACTGCTGAAAGACAGACAGCCAATGAAACGCTGAGCAAAGCGAAGATTGCGTGGCTGACGAATGTTGCGGTACTGCAGAAGCTGGATAGCGACTCCTAGTCGATAGCTTGTAGATAACCCTGGAAGATAATTATCTGGATGAACCTGCATGACAATCTTCCTCTAGTCTTCCTCTTTCAAGTCAGATGGTAATGCATGAGCGTCCTTAGAATGCTCCTCTGACTCTTGTCCGTCTGAAGTCTTGGATGTCATTTCTGCTTATCTCGTTGAGGTCAGCCAAGCTGCTGCCTGACTAAACCGTCGGAATGAAATAGCCAACCCACCATATGCTGTTGGCTAGACAATCCTAACGGTTGGAGGGTTCCATCATATATCTTCGTAAAGACTTCTTGTCTTGTTAGATGAGATTCTGTAAATGTCCAATCCACGCTTATCGAGCTCATTGTTAGCGGACATGTTCATCCCCTTACAAAGCATCGAGTATGCATATTTCCGCCTCTTCTTCTATCTTCCCACTTCAGTCGAAATGGACTTAGTCCACTCATGGCGTGCCCTTGCATCTATCTTTGTATTTCAGCTTTAGCATTGATGCTTTCCATCTTGCTGGGAGGTGAATGGAGGAGGGTTTACTATACTCTCTTTTTGACCAGAGTTGGGATAATGAATAGGATGGGCCAACCAGCTTCTTCCAGGATTCCTGAGCGATTCCATTGCGAATTCTATTCATATAGGAAATAATGAGGAAACGAAACGCAGTGAAAAGCAAGATATCACCTACTATAGCTGACTGGAGACAACCAACGTATAGACCCGGCTATCCGGAGGTTAACAGACCGACAAGTGTCGGAGCGAATGAGTAAACAGCAAGGCCGATTGCAGAAAGCGCGGTCCATTTGTTCTCTTGTATGAGTCTGCCGGTCTTCTTTGCCAAGTTTTCAAGCATTCCTTCATGCTGTCCGTCCTGTCGAGCATCGGAAAAATGACGTGCTTGCTTTGCATCCGGTTTGTAGGCACCGAGTATCTGTACTTGAAGTTGATTATCCTCGTCTCCCTCGCTCTCGCTCTCTTCGTCTTCTTGGGTTTCATCCGTATTCTCCTCGAACTTTCGAGTCTCGTTTTCTACATAGTTTACGACCTTTTCCTTTTCCTCTTGAGCGTCGTCATCTCTTCTTACCTGTCGCTTTAGTAAGCGCCTGACCTTTGCTACGAAGGCTTGAGGGAACGTTTGCCTGGGTGGGAGTTCGTCTGGATATTGCTGTGTCTGCGGAAGCTCTCGCTTTCCGGCGTAGGTATCATCTTCAAAACGCAGTTGCCCTGAATAGACCTGTGGCTGATGGTATTCGAACTGCGCAAATGTGTACGAAGCCGTTGGAATCTGATTCCGGAATGGGTAGAAGCTTGACGAGACAGGGGGTAGAGAAGACCGAGCATAATTCCTTGAAGCTGCTAAATGATAGGATTGGAAAAGCCGATGTGGGCGGGTGTATGGGGCGTGTGACGTGCATGATGTGTATGGCTGTTGTTCATACTTGTAGGAATGGGTGAACTGCGTCCAGGCAGGAACTGACGTTGACGGCGATGTCTGAGGATATCTTACTTCTTGCCTAGTCAAGACGGGGTTGTTTCTGAAGAAAGGTGGATGCGGCTGATAAGCAAAGTAATCAGAGAATGTTCGGAGTTCTGGAACACGAGCTTGCTGTTGCTGTGGAGCAGGCGGGTTATGGAACCAGTACTGGAAATCCGAAGGTTGCGGTGGAATTGGCGGGTCTTGCGGCGCCGCAGAAGCTGGCTCCGGATCGACCTGCATGTCATCATCCTCATCTTCCGGATCGTCCACTAGCATATCGATGTCCTCGGTCTCTTCCGCTCTCCCCTCCTCGTCTAAAGACATGCCGTCGTCATCATCGTCTTGATGTGGCTCCTCTTCATCGACCATCATTCCGTCGTCTTCATCTTCATCGACCAGCATTCCGTCATCTTCATCTTCATCCATATATTCCTCGTCACCAGACATTTCCCCGTCATCAATGTCATCCTCCTCAAGTTCTTCAGCGAAGGCATCGAAATCTTCTTCGGGCTCCACCGCGGGATCTGGGACAGCTTCCGGCTGAGCGGTTGCCCACTTCGATGTGTATCGGGGTGGGGTTGCCCACTTCGACTTGTAGATAGAAGGGGGTGCGGCCCTCAAAGCCGATATGTGTGCCATCGCTGAGGCACTGCCGGTTCCTCTTGTACCGGACTGGCTGGCCTGCTGACCTATCAAGGTGGGAACTTCCGGGGATACACAACGTTGCTTTCCCAATGCAACTTTCGATAAACCGGCGGGTGGAGAATGTGATGCCCCCTCCGTCCTCGGCCTACCAGATTGTTCAGGTGGCTGGCTTGCAGTGGTCGGATTCGCCAGTGGTTGATGTTCAGCAACAGGCGTGCCTCCCGATGCATCGAATTCAACTTCCACATACGACACTTCGCTGTTATCGGTCTCGTATCCGCTAGTCTGATTCGTTCGAGGCGCCGATACATCATTGCTGTAGGCTTCAGCGTCGTTGTCGGAGTCGGACTGGGTGACAGTCGTTTCCAGGTTTGATTTTGGCCGTTGATTGCGAGAGGGTGGATGGCCACTACCTGAAGCTTGCTGATAAGCATCAGTTCGTGCCTGAACCGAAGCCGGAGGTAGACGAGATTCCGCCTGTGCCCTATCAGATCGACCAGCCTGCTGGGGCGACGTTGCGGGTGCCATACCAGATCTACATGGCTGCTTCCCCAATGCGACAGCCGATAACGTTCGGGCTGGCATATGGAGTGGTCTACTGTCTTGGGTCTGACCAGACTGCACTGGTAGGCGGCTTGTAGAAGGCCTCAAAGAGCCCGATGGGCCTGCTTGCATTCCAGGGGCCAGGCTCGATGCAGGCGTATCACTCGATGGGAGCTTCAGTGGTCTTCCTGCTATTGGTCTATTAGACCGTCCAATTGGCTCGTTTGGGGAGGCAGCAAGATGAGATGGCATGAGTGGGGGGAGTCTAGGTCCTTGGACCTTCGTTATAGGGCGCGTCTCGATCTCTGGTTCCGGTGAGGGAGAAGGAAAGGGAGATGTTGCGCGAGAAGACGCGGGAGAGGGTGTCGGCGAGGGAGTCGAGTCGAGGATGCCGCCTGGCAGTTCTTCCATAGCTGTACGATATAAGGACGGTGTATGAAACATGTCAGCTGCAAGCCTGTGCGAAACTGTAGCTTGAATGGAGCGTGATCCGATACGCCTGCACATACCCTCTAGCTCCGCCGAATCATTCTGCCATGGGAAGCTCATGATTGGCTTGTGGTTTGTGACTTAGTGACTTGTGACTGGTGACTGTAGTTGCTGGGGTGATGATTGATGGGTAGTAATCGATCAGTTGCCGGCGGTCAACGCTTAGCGACTGGTGATTAATGACTGGTGATGGGTCTTTGGTGATAGCTGTTTGGATGTTGTGAGGGGATGTGTGCTTTGTGGCTGTGTTGTGCGCTGTTCGAATGGTATGTAGAAGAGATGGATAGACGTGCCACCGCAGCGAGGTCACTACGACGTGGTTAGTCTTCTCCGCAAAGCCTCCAGTGACCCCTTCGCAATCCCCTTAATGCGTGGGCAGTGCGATCCCCTTCTAGCCGGAAGCCCTCCTGCTGTCTTCGGGGCGAAGAATGTTCGCAACTCAGGCCCTTCATAGAGCAGTGCACGATGTGCAGATTAGCAATCGGACCAAACAGATGCATCGCCTAGATGTCGTTCCCTAATTCGCGTGGTCACGGTGGGCGGGTCAGTTGACGGTCAGTCAGATGCGGTTCCCATTCATCGCATCGCAAACATCGCGAACCCAGTCGCACGTCAACCGCGGTTAGTGCAGTCATGGGGCGATTAGCCTTGAAATAGCAGTCATTTCATCGTCTGTCACCCGGCAGTTTCGTGCATCTTCTTCGGCCCATCGCCTATTCGCGCGGCACTTATCGTGTGCTTCACATTATCGTTGGGCAGATCTAGCTGTGTCAGACTGGTTGCGTATAGCATGGACATTGGTCGTATGAATAAACATGGAAGTAGTTGTATGTGTGTGTGTGATAGGGTAGACAACCGCACCTGGCCATACCTTCTCGGAAAGATCTCCTTTTGGGCTTTAAAAGCCTCCTTGAAGCTTTCCGCCCGCCGGCAATCTTTCCCGATCATCCGCGACTGCCTCTGCACATGTAGTCCTCCTGTGAATTGCTTGAAGCGCAGACTACGCGAAGAGTGCAACCATCAACATCATCACACGGGCCACTGATCAGTCAATGGCCGCATTTGACAGAAAATAATCATGACAGTTATCCACAACAGCCCTAACTGCTGGCTGTATGACAAGGAGGACCTGCAGCATACACTGACAAGAGCCGATGGCATTAGCCACGCGCAGACGGGATGATGAGTGACCGCGCGGCGATCCCCACATGTCCACATTCCGAAGTCACAGCATAGTGTGCAGGATCATCTGGGCTTGTGATTGCGGTACGGCAGGAAACGCCCAGGCATGCGTAGCCCATTACGTGGAAAGACACAAAGCAAGGATGACGACCAGGAACTAGCTGTGGTGCGCACAAAGCGGCTAAGCCTGCGATTCGCATAGGCAACAGTACGATGGCCTTGCAGCTATATCCAATGGTGCAATATCATTGCAGATCCACGGCCAGCCCTAAATTGCCGAGTTGTACTGAATCCAAGACAAGGATCCTAGGATGTGCCAGGCGAGTTTTATCTCTTCACCTCCAAAAGGAGTGAGCATCTGTATCAGCCCTACAACGCCGCTGACTTCACGTACACCCATAGACACAGATCCGGCGCATGCCGCGCTTCGAAAGGAGACATTGGGTGGCGAGGCACTCGTGGGCGTCCATACGCGTCACTGTTGACGCTGGCTGAGTTTCCAACTGCAACTACGGTATTATCCATTGCATCGTCTTAGCACTACTGAGTTTGAGAGCACCTTCAGGTATGGCCTATCGTATTATCCAAAGAATCGCCCTGATTTCTAGAGAGGCGGTACGACAACCGCTCACACGGAAGGAGACAGTACAAGTTCAAGGCACAGCACGCAAACAGCAACGAGAAGTCAAGCAAACAACATATCATTAGCAAACAATTGCAGAATACCAAACGAAAAGGACATCAGTTGAGAATCATGGCTTGAAATGCATCCTTGCTGGGCCAAAGCTTGATACAGGCGGGCAAGCGATGATTCGAGCAATCCACAGAGGATTCCGCAGTCATGTATTCGAAGAACAAATAGAATACGTCTAATTCGAAAGCAGAGGCTCATTGCTCAAAACTCCCTGCTGTAGTCCTGCCAAAGCAAGGGAAAACCGCCTTCGCGAGTACGCCTGTGTGCCCGCTGCAAAAACACGCAGAATGTTCCTACATTTTCTTTTGCACTGATCCGATAGGCGTAGAGCGAGTCCGTCCAACTTCCAGAAATCGTAATCGGGCTTGTCGGCTTCTTTCATCGGTAGGCAACGCAATCTAACATTGTGGGCCCGTTCATCGGCGCACTGTATTCAGCGCAGGGTTTCAGTAATTGGGCTCTCCCCGCCAATTATCGATACATCGAAATATACTTACGTATGTGAAGTCCCAAGGACAGGGCCGGTAGCTCCATTCGCGTGAGCGATCATTATACTCCCACTATCCGGGCTTGACATCTTTATCGAGCTTGGCACAACGGAAGCCGTTGACACCCTCGGCCCTTACCTCAGGAGGGCCGGTCGGCTTTTGAAGGCATACCAACAGGTCGCGGGCCTCGTTGGGCACGTCGAATGGCTGGTCGTCGTGACCTACACAGGTCAATCCAGAATCACAGTGTTTGCGATCAATGCACGGATATCCATTGTCGCCATCGGCGGCCTTGACGGTTGACAATAGTGCGGTTAAACCTAGACAAGCGCTCGCTATAAGCGCTTTGGGGGAGCTCTGCACCATGTTGCTGATGGTGGTTTCTTCGGACAAGTGGTGTCGGCAACAAGTCGTCGCCAAGTATTTGGTCTATATATGGTTAGAGTGGAACAGAAGGAAGAGGATGACCATATCCTACGACAAAGTTTGAATGCTCCCGCCCCCGATGAACATATTGCTTGTGTAGCTATCATCTGCACAGCGCAACAGCGCATACAAAGGCATTCGGCCGGGCTCATCCCTCCCCATCTGTGCGAAATCGCTAAGCCGACAACAGTGGATTGGCGGTACATGAGTGGCAATGGCCGTACCCGCTGAACCCTGCATCACGCGGCCTTTTGTCAATCTCACGTAGTCATCGGGCGCGTCTCAGACTGGCTGCGAAGGAGCCAGACCGCAACCGCAAGTGCACGAGTCAAACAGTTGTGAATAAGCCAAGCTGAATGTCAGAAGCGCCGAAGAAGCTACAAAAAGCTACGACTACACGGGTTCCCTACGTAATGACTGGATCTAACAGCTCACAGCGACAAGGATTAATTGAAACAGCCAGAAGGAAGCTATAACACACGCCTCCGAGACTGTCTTAGCCATAGCTACACCCTTGGCTATTACTGGCCTCTTTCTGTGGCCTAGGTTCTAACACCCATCCTCGATGACGTACGCGAGACCGGCGAGTCTTTCGAGCTTGCTAATGCGCCATTATCGGGTCTCGAGCTGGGCGTGTTTGCCGCCTTTTCATTGAAAAATTCGAAATTGGACGATTCCAAGACGAAAATCGTCTCTTCAGCTGCAAGATCCTTGGTATGGTAGGATGGGTATAACGCTGATGCAATACCAGAGACTACTATTTTCAGGCCTAAGAATCCTCCTATCACGATGACTTGGATAGTAACATAAGCCATATTCGATTATTCGTGTTGGGTTTGGACTGTGTTCAAGCGGAAGTGAAGCTTACGGCGACAAGTGTGTTGTAAGCTGACAAGGCAAACAAGGAAACCAAGTGAGTAGGCGGGCCAGCGAACGCAACGTACGTGAGCTAAGTCTGAAGAAAGGGCTTGATGTGCGACTATCTCTCACTACGGCCTGGAACCGGCAGTAACGAGACATCGTTCACAAAGGTATTCCTGATCATCTCGCATATTTCAGCGTTGGGTGGGAAGATCAAACCCTAAAGCATTTGCTATTATACATCTTGTACCCCATCAGCGTCCCAAAGCGGGTTGTAAACTGGTCACTAGCCCGGCCGTAAGCTTGGTCCCCGTGCAGAGCTGTAAGAAGCATACTGGAGTGTATTACAATCTACAGTATTCTAACTCCAGACCGTCGAAAGCCATAAATTCCGCGCCTTTGTCGTTTTTTATTACGAAATTCTGTCCACCAGGTATTATGATGCTGTTGAAGAAGGAAGACGGTGTGGAAGCAGGTCAGAAGAGAGAGTAGGCGGAATCAGCAGGGCGCAGACTGGTTTGCATCAGACAGCTGCTGAGGGCCTGGACGTACTTCTGCCTAACAAATACTCTTTGCGTGCTTGTCTCCTGTGAGGCGCTTGTATGCTGGTCACCAGTTCCCTGCAGAATAGGATACAAGTATGGGGAAGTGGATGTCCGTCAGACTGCTGGAGTAAGGACCGTCGTGGTGAGTCTGTAATGAACGCCGTACAAGCAAAGTCTGGCCCACGTATACGTTGAATCTGCCTCTGTCCTTTTTCTTGGTAGACCAGACAGTAAGGTTGTAAAGTACTATCGCTTCAGGGCCGAAAATAGGTTCCAAGACGACCATACTAGGCACAGAAGACGAGCGAGTATAGTCAGCGGCACATCTCAAAAACCCTCTCTCTTGAGTTTTTCACCAAGTCTGAAAACGCACGCATTTGGCTGTGAGGTATAGGAGAGGCTCGCCTGATGAACGGCCGAGCCCTGGTTCCTTAGATGAACCCAGGCACCTTCGTAGACTATGGGCCTCTTCGAAGGCTGATCATCTAGAAATGCACTTCCCGGTGGGCAGTCCTGACGTCTAGCATGTACGAGTCCAGGGTCGGCATTGACAGGCGAAGCGATTGCCAGCCTGCCAAAGGTCAACACTGAGAGTGCAGAAGCGATTATGAGGCTTGCGAGCTTCATGTTTCAACGAGTCGTGGAACGCTTAGGTTGAGGTTGCTGGTCCGGTGTAATGGAAGACAGCTACACAGGTGTCCGAATCCACTCGATAGCATTGACGGCCGTCTCGTCTGACATCGATAAGCGAGCTCGACACGCGGAATGGACTTGTCAGCGACGGTGTAGGAGGCGGTGGAAGGGTGTAATCGTTTACATAGCTCTTAGCCTGGGCAGATCAGCATGATGAGACTGCAATAACTAAGCTGCATATGCTACTAGTCGAGCATGGCAAACTTGCCTTGTTCACGGATAAGCAGTCCACAGGTCTGTTCTGTATATGGTTGATGCACCTGACAGATGAGATATACCCAGAGGGCTCATCACAGGAATTCATGCGTGTAACCATCCACGAAGGTAGCAGTGAGACTGCAGGATTCACCCGTCGCCGTGTTCACGTAGCCGGCCCCTTTGATTGAATAGGCAGCACAAATAAATGGTGCGTGCACCCTGGCGCTCTGGAAGAACATGCTGTGTAGCTTCTTTGGTACTAGATACGGGGTACGTCATTAGAAGTTCAGATTCGACAGTTTCCTGCTCACCGCAAATATCCGCTGACATAGATGGTACTGATTTTTCAATCCAAACGGAATCTTTGGAAAACGTTGCTGACTTAGTTGGAGCTGCGCTCTCCGGCTGATGCCTACAGCAACGTGTGTCGTTGAGTTAATCTTAGTGATTATTAACCGTGTAGGGTCGCTACCAAAAACGAGTGAATGTCCGGCGACCGCCTTCAGCTTCCTTACTGCGACTTCTGACAAGCCAGCTCTGTTGAAAGGTCGTGGGCCGCTTCCTCCAGGTTTAATTCCTGCTAACACCATTTGCATCGACCAGCTGCATTTCTTCTTTAGCAGTTTGAGGGACTCATATAGTATGTGTCAAGCAATGGAATACTCGCTGCATTGACGACATGTTACCTGCCTGGTCGTCACCGTGTGGGTGGCTGAACTTGGCGAAATCATGTATGGACGCTCGGCTGAGCCGTCACATTGCTTGTTAGCCAGGGGCAAGGAGCCCGAGTGGATAAAAGGGAAAAAAAGGTATGCCGACCCCGGCAGCTTTTGTAAAAGCAGAGCCATCAACTCTACACTGCGATGCCTCTACATGCAACTTTCCCTACTCGTTTCGAACAGCCTAAGAAAACTGACGACCTGGAGTGTTGAGTCGATATGTCCAACATGCATACCCTTCAAGATATGATACCGGACTCACGCGATGCGGAATAGGTGAGTTAAATCACTTAACTAGCCAGAAATTCCCTTAATCGGCGAGGGTGGGCGGAAAGATTGACTAATGTGCGCATGGAAGTGAGCATGGAAAGTCAACGCCGAAACTCGATTCTTTTCATCATCTATTAACATAGCACAAATCTACGCGAATCATACGATCAGCATGTCTATTCCATCCTTACTTATGCATGCGGGTCGCCTGGCGAAGGAAACTCCCATGCACACAACAAGGCAACACTCACTAATTGCGAGCTTCAGCGTTTCTAGGGCTCTTTATGGTGGGTGCAATGATTGCACTCAGTGTTGATGGTGTATGCCCTTAGAAACAGGGAGGAAACTGTCTTTTCGACATGTCTACGTCTTTCAGGCGAGTAATGGGAGGTAGCCGGCAGCTGTTCTCTTCAAGTTCTGATTTAGCCTTATCCTTCAATAAGATCATCAACGGCAAAGCGGCTGTAAAGAAGCCATTGAATGGTTTGGGCATGTTGGCAATCTCGCTCGAACACTCTGCAACTTATAAGTGCAGAACAAAGCAGAGGAACGTGGACCTGAAAATCGGGAACTTCGGTTCCCGTCGCCGATCATCTATCTACTCGCTACACTGGCACAACAGTTCTCTGCACCTATCAGAGCCTATAAGCGCGGAGGGCACGGCGATGTATAAAGCATCAGAGCATTAATTAAGATGATAATCCCCACGCCCATCGCGAATTGGCGAGCGACGGTGTTATGGTATTGGTTATACCAGGTCCTGAAAGTTTTGGTTCATGTCCGGCAGGTGGTACAGCATAGCGAAAGCAAGACAATTCCACCCCTTTCGATGCGACGAAATCGCTCGCTCGCGAGTTTCTACCTGTCTATACAATTATGGCTGTAAAACAGGCTTCTCATATATATAAACAGGGACCTCGGTAACTGTTCGACCGTCCCAGGACATCTCGAGCGGAGCGATAGATTGGGGCACTTGAAGAATGCTGATTTGTTTCTAATTGGTCTAGAAGTCAAAGGCACAATTACAACGGGCTGTGATGTTTAGCTATGTTTACACGTAGCTCTACCCGCTCTTCCCGATCCCCGCACCCATCCATCTACCGAGTGGGGTACCATCCGAACATAGTCAGTAGCACTAGGCAGCTGGGTGCTTCGCCGGCGCGTCCGTCCCGGGCACAGGGCGAGTCCGTCCAATTTTCCAGAAACTGTAGTCGGGCTTGTCGGCTTCCTTCACCGGTTGGCACCGCATCATAGCACTGCTGGCCCGTTCATCGGCGCACTGTACTCATCGCAGGATTTCAGTAATTGGGTTCTCCCCGCTTACAATTATCGATACATCGATACGTCGAAAACAACTACTTACCCAGGTGAAGTCCCAAGGACAGGCCCAGTAGCTCCATTTGCCTGAGACATCATTATACTCCCACCATCCGGGCTTGACATCTTTATCGAGCTTGACACAGCGGAAGTTGTTAACACCCTCCGCCGTTTTCTCAGGAGGGCCGGTCGGCCTTTGAAGGCATACCAACAGGTCGCTGGGCGAGGTGTATGTGGGGTCGCGGTGAGGTACACAGGTCGATCCAGAATCACAGTGTTTGCGATCAATGCACGGATATCCATTGTCGCCATCGGCGGCCTTGACGGTTGACAATAGTGCGGTTAAACCTAGACAAGCGCTCGCTATAAGCGCTTTGGGGGAGCCCTGCGCCATGTTGGTAATGCTGGGTTCTTCGAACAAATGGTCTCGGGAACAAGTCGTTACCAAGTATTTGGTCTATATATGGTAAGAGTGGAACAGAAGGAAGAGGATGACCATGTTCTACGACAAAATTTGAATGCTCCCGCCCGGGATGAACATATTGCTTGTGTGGGTATCATCTGTACAGCGCATACAAAGGCATTCGGCCGGGCTCATCCCTCTCCCTCCACGGGAGACCGCTTGTGTGGCTATCTCTGTACAGCGCCCCAGCGCATACAAAGGCATTCGGCCGGTCTCATCCCTCTCCATCCGTTCGAAACCGCTAAGCCGACAACGCCTCATTGGTGTGATGAACTATATGTACTTCCGTTAGCGATCGACCTTCGTTGTTTTCGCTCGAACTCGTTTTAGGCAATATAGTCGCAATATAGTCGCAGAACGCTACAATTGGCGGTCCACGAGTTGGCAACGGCCGTACCGGCTGAAACCTGCATCACGCGGCACTTTGTCAATCTCACGCAGATCATCGGCCTCTTCTGAGACCGCGTGCAAAGGCACAAGACCCCAAGTGCACGAGTCAAACAGTTGTTAACAGGCCAAGCTGAATGTCAGAAGAGCCGACGAAGCTACAAAAAGCTACGACTACACGGGTTCCCTACGTAATGACTGGGTATAACAGCTCACGGCGACAAGGATTAGTTGAAATAGCCAGAATGAAGGCATAACATACACCTCAGAGAATGTCTTACCCGTAGCTACACCCTCGGCTATTACTGGCCCCTTTTTGTGACCTAGGTTTTAACACCCATCCTCGATGCCGTGCGCGAGACCGGCGAGTCTTTCGAGCTTGCTAATACGCCATTATCGGGTCTCGAGCTGAACGTGTTTGCCGCCTTTTCATTGAAAAATTCGAGATTGGACGATTTCAAGACGAAAATCCTCTCTTCAGCTGCGAGATCCTCGGTATGGTAGTATGGGTATAGCGCTGATGCAATACTAGAGACTACTATTCTCAGGCCTAAGAATCCTCCCAACACGATGGCTTGGATGTTAACATAAGCCATATTCGATTATTGGTATTGGGTTTGGGCTGTGTTCAAGCGGGAGTGAGGCTTACGGCGACAAGTGTGATGTAACATAACAAGGCAAAGCCACACAAGAAAGCCAAATGAGCAGGCGGGCCAGCGAACACAACGTACGTGAGCCAAGTCTGAAGCAAGGGCTTGCTGTGCGACCATCTCTTATTACGGCCTGAAACAGGCGGTGGCGAGACATCGTTCAGAAAGGTATTCCTGATCATCTCGCATAGTTCAGCGTCGGGTGGAAAGATCAAATCCTAAAGCTATCCGAAGCATTTGCTATTATACTGATCAATGTCCGGCAGGTGGTCTAGCTAAAGCAAGACAATTCCACCCCTTTTGATGCGACGAAATCTCTCGCTCGCGACTTCTACCTGCCCAGTGCATGTGGCTGTAAAGCAGGTTTCTCAGAACGTAAGCAGAGACCTCAGGAACCGTTGGACAGTCCCAGGGCAGAGCAATAGCAGCTTTCTCCGCCAAACTACCAATTTCAGGTTGGCAAGGCCACCATGACTCCGAAAGCCGCTCGGGCTCGTGAGGAGGGTACTAAAACGTACACGATGAGTGAATCTCGAGAGAGGTAGGGAAGGAGACGGGTCTTCCTAATACTACCTCATTTGAGAACGGTCTTACTATTATGACAATGCAACAATTGAAACCGATATCACGCTTGAAATGTGTGATTGTGCATAAATGTGCTGCCCACTTTCAAATGTAGTCGGCGTGCGAGAGTCCTTCGATAGAATAGGAGCCTAAGCTTGTATATCTTTCATGTTTTTTTCTTCTTCTTCAATCTCGGCATTTCAGTCGAAATTGTCCGGGTTATAGCAAGTAAAGAATTCCAGCTCGAGAGCGTCGAAAGCCATAAAAGGAGCTCCTTTATCATTCTTGATTACGAAAGGAAGGCCACCTTCGACTTGAATGCTGTAGCAGTAGTTTGGTGGAGTAGTTCAAAGAGGTAACAATGAGCTTTGAAAGCTTAAAGATATGCTTTATATAGGTCGACCAAGGTATAACTGCACGTACTTTTGTCGATAGAATACACGCTGAGTAGAAGTTTCCTGACTGTCGCTAGTGTACTGACTGGACGTTCCCTGGTATGACATTTGCGAAAAAAGAAGCCAGTAGTCAGAATGCGTGATCATATAGCCAAAAAGGGTGCCTTAATCCTACAAGGAGTGTAGTACCAGAATAGATGTTAAACTGTCCCCTGTCGCGCTTCTTGGTGCTCCAAACTGTAACGTTCATTGTGTGAGTCCAGCCAGCACGAAGAGGATTGGGCAACTTGACCATGCTGGAGTCAGCAGAGGTGATGATGATTTTAAGTGTGGACCTGTCAGTGACATGCTTTCTTTGGATGGGCAACTTCAGATACTCACGCGTTGGCCTGACCGGTGTAGGAGAGAGTACCAGCGTGTACGGTACTGCCCTGATTGGAGAGATGTGTCCAGTCACCGATATACTCGATAGGCACTCTGTGGGTAGCATCATCGTAGAAAGAGCCATTGGGGAAGCATTGTCGCTTGACTTTGACCGCATGATGTTGGACGGGCGCGCTGTCGTCGTTGAGAGGGAGTGAGGTGACGAGCACTGGCAGCAGAAGGGCCGCCGTAGCGGTGACGAGGGAGACGAGCTTCATGATTTCCTGTTGGTTATAGTTTAGTTGGAATGTGCAGCTCGGTGTGACTGTTGGTCAGGAGGAAAGAAGCCAGAACAAGCAATGGACCATAAACAGGTCCAGTCTTGTCTTGTCCTGTCTTTGCCACCGCCTTTCGCGGAGAAGGTTTGTCGGCGCAACTCGTCCACCGGTTGGAGCTTGTTTGTGTGCCTGAAACCTGTTGTACAGATCCGTTGCTTCCAGCATAGCCTTCGGGGGACTGTATTTAGCGAGCTCTACAGTAGCCGAAGTTGCCTTGGATGGCCTTATGTGCTGTACAAGCCCACCTACCTCTGGTCCGAATGGCGACCCTCCTTCCACATCCCCGAATCTAGAACGTCATTTAGCTGAGTACACGGCAAGCATGAGTATCATGCTAGCTGATTGCTCGGCCATTGCCTGTCCAACTGCTCATTCTGCACAGGTGCGGGAAGGCGGTGATGGCCGAGGACAACTGGTGGAGAAATGTCAGGCGACTTTGCCGCAGCAGCGTGGGGGCAGTTCTATGCAGTAGATGTGACTTGTAATGAACAAAGCTGCGTGACGGTCTGGACAGCTTTGCGTAAGAGCTAGGTTGGTGTTATGAGAACTGTATTAGTCGATTCCCTACCGGTACGTAGTATACTACTATAATAGCGACTGCGATCGGCTGCGTGCATACGACATGGCTACAACACCGAACGTAGAAATAAACTACACGTTCCCCGGGCGATCCGAGTATGGGAATTTTGCACCAGATGTCTAGAAAGGCAATGATGGCTTTGCATCCCGTCTAAACGCTGCACGTGCCTGTGTGTGAGGAGTAATGGCAAAGGTAGGGAGAAATAGGCTTGTCAGCATTCGGACCAGGCCAGAAGGAACGCATCCTCGACCGATTGAAGAGGCAGACTGTCTTGTTCCTGGATGGTGAAAAGGCGACGGAAGGACATACCTTTGTATACTCTGCGATTCTCGCTGGCATACTGGCGAGCTTCTCTTTCCGATCATCCAGCTTTGCTTGATGGTTCCTCTCCCACTTGTGCAGCTTGAAGGCTCCGTTCTTGCGTCCTTTGTAGGGTCCTCTCTTTGTTGCATCCTTTGCAGTGTATGTGGATTGCGCTTCTGAACTTGACGACGTTGATGAAGATGGTGATAAAGACGATGAAGAGGCGGCGGTTGAAAAGGAGGGCATGGATTTCGACTTGTCGCTTGGTGGTAACACCCAATGTTCAGGGAGAGCAAAAGTGCCTTGTTGACTCTCGCCTGCTGAACCGGAAACCTGGACTGATGTAGGTTTGAATAGCTCCTGCTGCAGCTTGACGATTTCCATTGCCCTGTAGAGCTGCTTTTGCCTTCGCGGACTATACTTTGCACTGCGGTATTTGGTGTGCCCTCTCGAGTTCTTGACCAGCGACGACGAGAATGGGTTGTGTTCCCACGCTAGAGTGGGAGTGGTGCTTTGCGATGTCGATGCTGCCTGTCCTGCTGCTGGTGCCGAGGTGGTGGGTGCGGCTGCCAACCTGCCTTCCCGAGCAAAGAAGCGGCTCAGGAGTCTGCGCGAGTTCTGAGAGAGCAGTGGCGGGATCATTGTGTATCTGCGATCTGGTGCATGCGTGGTGGTGGAGCAAGGCAGCGTGTAGGGCAATGCTCTGCGAATTGCTGCAAGCTGCGAAAAGGCGATCGAGAAAGAAAGAGCTTCAAGTATCTTTACGCAGTCTCCGGCGATGCATCTGGGCTGCGCTGGGCGCGATGCTGCATTGCAGGTGCTCGTCGTCAGTCTTTGCTGTCGTGCACCGCATGGCAGAGTTCTCCGGGTACATCTGGTGTGAAGCAAGTATACTGCAGTGTTCTTCCTCACACGCGTGTCTGGTGTAGCTGGAAGGGTATATCTACTCTGCCATACCTAATCTCCAGCTGCTCCCACAAAGCAACTCCGCTCATCCTCTTAGTCACATCCGCTCTGTAATCCGGCCGAAGTGCCTCTGTCCGTCTGCTTGCTTTGCCTGCCTGCATGCCTCGGCCTTAATGAGACTCTCCGAACGCGTATTCTCTGCCGCAATCATGGATCGATGGTCGCCTGTCGGCCAACCGACTGACTCTGCGAGCATATCCACAACGAGACAAGCTGGTCTTCTGTCTGCGTGCACACCCATCGCCCACGCGTTTGCCTCGAAAACGAACCTGCAGACAGGCACACACCGGCACTGTCAGAGACATCGACACAGCCCGGCAGACAGGGCTGCAGCTGGAGCGACACTGCAACACATCCGGGGCAACTGCCTGCATGCGCTCGCACTGCTGAGAACTGCTTCTGCTTCCGTCGTCGCAGCAGTGCCTGGACGTGCAGGTGCCACAATTCCACGTCTATCCCAGATCATTATATCCAAGGAACACGCGCCGAGCTTTTCACGTGAGGGAGCACATCGTAGAAGCAAAACTGGCCGTAGAGAGAGAGAGAACAGGACCAGACCACCAAAACACTGAGCCTCTCCATCCATACACCACATGGCCATCGTCGAGTCGCCCGAGCTGCGCGAGGAGGAGGCCTCTCCGCCTGGACATTGGGAGCATCCTCGCAATGCGCCGCCCTCGCCATCCCTCGCCTATCCGACACCACACTACCTCTCAGCGCCAGGGCAGACAATAGACGAAGATCTCCGTCTGCGGATAGTACGAACACCGACTGAATCCCTGCATGAAGCAGCGAGAGAGGATGAACGCAGAAGGATTGGCAAACGCAAACGTAAAGGGACTCTACGACAGACACTCTTTGGTCAGAACAGCAAACTATCCCGCGGTTTCAGTATTGGCGGCTCAAGTGTCAAGTCGCCCATCACCCCTTCTTCCAATGATGCTACTGCTTTCCCTCCTATGCCATCTCTGCGGCCTGGTACAGCTGGCTCGACGGGCAGTGGCATCGCAAGTGGCCTGTCTATGGGCTTGCAGAATATGGGCGAATTTGCACAGCATCTGCGAGACAGTCAACCGACGACCCCTCAAACTGCAGGTCATGCACTTTCGCCTCCTGGGATTCTCTCCCCCGCTCCCTTGAAAACCGTGAATACGAGAACGGCAAACCAAGAAGAAGAAGCCAAAGCTGAGCAATTTGCGACTCCTGCGATAGCAGAGGGTGGACCATCGACAACAGCAGGAGGTCTGCCTTTATCCTCTTCGAGTAATACAAGCTCTTTGGGAGGCAAGAAGGGATCAAAGGGACGGTCCTTCTTCAAGTCCATTTTCAGTATGAAGAGTGATGGGAAACAAGCAGAACTAAGAAGACGGCGTAACGTCTACCTTAATATTGAGTTGCCCCTGACAGAGCTAGACAAGTATGGACTGCCTAGGGAGTATAGCAGGAACAAAGTCAGAACCTCTAAATATACTATTTGGACGTTCATCCCGAAGAATCTTTCCGAACAGTTCAAGAGAGTTGCCAATCTGTACTTTTTGGGTCTCATTGTGCTTCAAAGTGAGTTCCCTGGGTCATGCTTTATCCTGCGGCTAGGGCTCACAACCTCTCTCCGTTGCAGTCTTCCCCATCTTTGGCGGTACCTCGCCCTATGTAGCCATGCTACCCCTCCTCGCCATCCTCTTAATCACGGCAGTCAAAGATGGTATCGAAGATTACAGGCGGCAACAGCTAGACGATGGAGTCAACAACAGTGCAGTTACGAGGCTAGGAGATTGGAGGAATGTAAATGTAGCTACCGTACAACGAGGCTTTTTTGCTCGTTTGTTCGGTCTCAAGGCTTCACCGTCGTCATCATCGTCAACAAGCAGTTCAGCGAGAGGCAACATCAGAAGCAAAAAAGTGTCAAAAGGAGTGAGGAAATTGAGAGAGAAAGAAGGAGATCTGAATACGGATTTCCTATATGAAGGCGGATCAAGTTTATTGCAGTCTTCAACGGATGTAGGGCATAGTAGCGTGGCGGATAATACTCTTGTTGAACTCGATTCAAGAGACAGTGGAAGTACTTATCAAGCAAAAGACAGATCGAATCAACCTCATCATCATCACCATCAAACATCAGTCAACATGTCAAGAGGAAGATCAGGTTCATCTGCAACGAGAAGCATGGCAGCTTCAAATAGATCAACCGATAAAAAAGGAGTCGTAGATTATGATCGTCAAGCACCTGGTACCGCAAAATGGGAGAGGACACTGTGGAAGAAGTTGGAAGTCGGCGATGTCGTACTTTTAAGAGAGAATGATCAGGTCCCTGCGGATATCGTAGTTCTCAGTACGAGCGATGCGGATGGTCAATGCTTCATTGAAACGAAAAATGTAAGTCGCATATTGTTTTGCCACCCTTGTGTCTCTCGGTTTGCCTAGTGTCCGGTAGAGCGGGACAGTTAGAGCGGGATGCTGAGTTGTGCAACTCTGATTTCAGCTTGATGGCGAGACCAACTTGAAACCACGTAGGGCTCTTAAAGCGACATTAGGTATACAACACGAGGAAGATGTCGAGCATTCAGAATTTGTGATTGACTCGGAACCACCACACGCCAATCTGTACTCTTACAATGGTGTACTAAAGTACTATACAAAGGAGCAAGCACCCGGTCGTGAACATCCTATAGTTGAACATGCGCAGATTAGACCTAGAATCGAAAAGAAGGAAGCTATCACTATCAATGAACTGCTCCTGCGTGGATGCGCTATTAGAAATACAACCTGGATTATCGGACTGGTCGTTTATACAGGTGCCGATACCAAGATCATGCTGAATCAAGGTCAGTAGAGCGGTTCTGTTGAGAACGGCATGTTGTTGATGTGAGTACTGACTGACTTTCGTTTTTGTATTTCTACTCCTTGCTTGTCCATATAGGCGACACCCCCTCGAAAAGAAGTAAGATTGAAAAGGAAACGAATTATAACGTTCTTGCAAATTTTGCTATCCTTCTCGCAATGTGTGTTGCTTGCGGTATCGCAAATGGTATCTTCTTAAACAAGGATGACACCTCTGCACGGTCGTATGAGAAGGGCGTCAATCCTGCTGCCAACAATATAATCAACGCTGTTGTGACTTTTGGGTGCGCCATCCCTTTTTCACTTTCACCAGATCTTTGATCGCCGTGCCGCACAATGGAGTTATACTAAAAATTATGACTTTCTTGTTTTGATGATACAGAGCTTGCTTGATTGTTTTCCAGAATATCGTGCCTATCTCCCTTATCATTACAGTAGAACTTGTCAAGACAATACAAGCCATTTTTATCTATCAAGATATCGACATGTGGTACGAACCGCTTGATCATCCCTGTGTACCCAAGACTTGGAATATCTCGGATGATTTAGGGCAGATAGAGTATATCTTTTCAGATAAAACCGGCACTCTTACTCAGAACATTATGGAATTCAAGAAATGCAGCATAAACGGTATTTCATACGGTGAGGGAGTAACAGAGGCAATGTTAGGTCAGGCGAAACGAGAAGGGAAAGATACTTCAGCATTCGACCCAGCTCAGAACGCTGCCATACTGAAGCGATCAAAGCAAGAAATGGTGCAACTCATGAAACAAAGCTTTAAGAATCGCTATCTCAGGGAAGATAAGATGACGTTCATCGCTCCGAAAGCGGTCGAAGATCTCACGAATCGTCACAATCCAGAACAACGCCAATGCATGATGCAGTTCTTCAGGGCGCTGGCTATATGTCACACCGTTCTGGGAGACAAATCCGATCCCGAAAATCAAGATCTGATTGACTACAAAGCTGAATCTCCAGATGAAGCTGCTTTAGTTGGAGCAGCTAGGGATTCTGGTTTTGTATTCTTGCAAAGAAGCAATCAGGAAATCGAAATCGAAGTTATGGGACAAACCGAACGATATCAGCCTCTCCGCGTCCTCGAGTTCAATTCATCTAGAAAGAGAATGAGCGTCATAGTTAGACAACCTGATGGAAGGATCTTGATGATCTGCAAAGGCGCAGATTCGGTAATCTATCAGCGTCTTAAAGTAGATCACGATCGCAATCTCAAGGCAGCTACTGAAAAACACATGGAAGAATATGCAAACTCAGGCCTGAGGACGCTCTGCATCGCGTACCGATATCTACCGGAAGAGGAATTCGTTCAATGGGCAGCGCTGTACGATGCTGCTTGTGCAGCCGTAACGGACCGTGAAGATGAAATTGAAAAGGCTTGCGAGATTGTTGAGAAGGATCTTGTGATTATGGGCGCTACTGCTCTGGAAGATAAACTACAAGTTGGTGTTCCCGACGCTATTGCCCAGTTGCACAAAGCCGGTATCAAGCTCTGGATTCTGACAGGTGAGTTATACGATCCTTGGCTATTCTTTCGGCATTCATGTTGGCTAAATCCTTCTTCCTTGTTTGCTTGCATACATACCAGGTGACAAAGTGCAGACAGCTATTGAAATCGGTTTCAGCTGCAATCTCCTTACCAATAATATGGAAATCATGATTATCTCTTCGGATACCGACGTGGGGTCTCGTGCTCAGATTGAAGCCGGTCTCGACAAGATCAATAAAGCTCGCGCTGAACCTGGTACAAGGCCGGTTGATGGCTTTGCTGTGGTAATTGATGGCGAGACATTACGACACGCTCTAGACCCTTCCCTTAAGCCTCTGTTCCTTGACCTGACTACTCAATGCTCGGCTGTGGTTTGTTGTCGTGTTTCACCGTCGCAGAAAGCGCTCACCGTCAAGCTGGTGGGTTGTGCATAATAGCATAGGCGAAGCGCTCAGTACTGACCATGTTTCCGCACCCGGTGATACAGGTCAAAGATGGCAAGAACGCTATGACGCTAGCAATCGGTGATGGTGCCAACGATGTTGCCATGATCCAAGAAGCGCACATCGGTGTCGGTATTGCGGGTCTTGAAGGTGCCCAGGCCTCAATGTCTGCAGACTACGCAATTGGTCAATTCCGATTTCTAACCAAGCTACTGCTTGTACACGGAAGATGGTGCTACATTAGGGTTGCTGAAATGGTGAGTTTCCACCTCCATTCTACTGCTGTAGCGGCATCGCTGACGTTCACGATACCTCGCATAGCATGCCAATTTCTTTTACAAAAATATCGTTTGGGTATTTGCCATGTTCTGGTATCAGCTTTTCTGCAAGTACGTGGTATAAATCTCAAAACGGTATCTTGCCCACCAGCAGTTGGCTAAGTCGTCTTTTACATCCAGTTTCGATAGTAGTTATCTTTTCGATTACTCGCTGGTTCTGCTCTACAACCTGGCTTTCACCTCATTGCCGGTCATCGTCATGGGTGCATTCGATCAGGATATAGATGCCAAGACATCTATGGCGAATCCACAACTGTACCAACGCGGAATAAAAGGCCTCGAATATTCAAGGACGGTTTTCTGGACCTACATGTTGGACGGCCTGTACCAATCAGCGGTCGTCTTCTTTGTCCCGTTCGTGGTCTACTACTTTTCGACAGCGGCCAGTACACAAGGCTACGGCATGGACGCGGTGGTTGAACTTGGTACAACGGTCGCTGCCTCAGCTGTGATCACGGTTACCATCTTCATTGGTATCAATAATTCCTATCAGACTGCACTTATGATAGTCATTCTGGTAGTCTCAGCACTGCTTCTTTACGTGAGTGTCGAAACCCGACGTCTGTAAGCACTCCGCTTACCATCCTTCTCTTTACAGATCTGGGTCGCCATCTACAGCGCCTTTCCCTTCACCTTCAACTATCTCGTTGTAATCCTCTTTAGCACTGTCGACTTCTGGGCCATACTCATCATTACACAAGTCATCGCCATTGGACCCCGCTTCCTCTACAAGTACATACAAAGCAATTATTACCCAACCGATAATAACATTGTCCGGGAAATGGCATTCTTGAAACACAAAGCCAATCCAGCAGACCTCGATAGCGAGTCAGACTTTGGCGGCCAAGAAAAGTATCGCGGCATGACTGCCACACCCCATTTAGATGTACAAGTGAGCCGGAGTCCGCTACCATTTCAAGATCCCTCAACATCCGGACAGCAAGTTGAAATGTCGGAACTGAATGATCGCCGCGCATCGCTTCCGTATGAAACACATCAATTCCCTCCTCATATCCCGGAGGAACAGCGGTCTCATCCCTATGACTCGACACTTTCACCGCCAAAACCTCGCGTTGGCCACAGTGCAATTCCAATCATACCGTCCCCGAATCGCCGACAACACCCGCAATACCGCGCATCTCCAGGAGAGGATCAATACGAGGAGATTGCAATTGGAACATATCTTTCAGCGCCTTCATCCCCGAATGTCCAGGATCGATTTGGCCAAGTTTTGCGGGAACGTCAGGACAGCAACACACCTTTAACTCCACACATGTACGATGGAACGTACGGATCCCCTCCTATGTCGCCTAGAAGCCATGGGACGGGCCAGTATCGCATGCACCCTGGTAGCAGCGTTTTGACACGCGAGAATAGCGTGGCATCGTTCGCGACGGCTAGGTCAGCTGCGGATACAGATAACGAAAGCGATTATGGTTATGCACGATAAATGTACCTTTACAAGAACACACAAAGGCAACTATAGGGACCAGAATCAGATTGTTCATTGACTGCGAGACTTTTACAACACTAGATATCCCTTTATACTTTTCGATCTGTGCTAATCAAAAGCCGTTCAGCTCGTTGGAATGTTTAGCTCAACGTGTTTAATGTCATCCGCCTTGCAGAAGTATGTTGTTGTAACAATTACAGAGTTGGAAAGACGCGTGGAATTTCCATTGCAATGGTCTTTACCGATCTTCCGCATAAGAAATTCGCTTCGTCGACTATCTTGCTCATGAAACGGCTACATTTCAGCTGGGACTGTCTTGATACAATGATACACACCGACAACAACCAAACAACGTACGACCGACTTGGTACGAATGCTACATCGAGACTACATTGATTTAGAGCTTGTCCGGGCTGACCAAAGGGATCAAGCTGTCTGAAAGCTGTCTCAGCGCATCCTTATCGATTGAAGACAGGTTCTTCTGCCCCTGTAAAATGAAATCATGCGTCTAAACTGAGTATTTGGCCAGTTAAGCGTTGCCTTTATACGTACATCATGTATCGATGTGAGCATTGTCGCTATTTCCCGTTCCATGGCATCCGCCTCCGCTTGCTTGTCGAGTATGGCCTTCTCTTGGGTTCTACTGCGGTCAGACAGCTATTGGTCCACTCTGTCAGCACTGTGTGATGTGTATTCGGAAATTTTTGAGAATGTACACACTTCTGAACTTGTCCCACGTAGAGCTTCAAGGTGTCCCTGCAGTTTTGGGATAACTGTAGCAGCAATGGCGACTGTTGGATCTGCAGCTCTCCTATCACATCAAATATTATGTTAGTCATATTCACAAGTATCATGATCGCATATTGAGGTTTTGCCGTACTTCCAGGCATCTTGAGGTTCCTCCCGCCTTGCTCGTCTTTGAGTGGCGGCAGCAAAGATTTGGTCCACTTGGTTCGCTTTGCTTATGAAGTTTTTATACTCGCTATTCACCATCAGATCCTTCCAAGCTTGCTGTTTGATTACAACCGAAGAAGGGGAGGTTCGCCGAGTCAATTTACGCGTGTGCTCCAAGAACAATTGTTTACATTCGATTTCGGCGTACCTCGAAACCAGTTTGAAGGTGCTGTCCAGTCTTGTCCATCAGAAGCTTGACGAATTGCCTATCAGCTTCACTGTCCAAGAAGTCTGGAAAGCTCTGCTCCATAGACTCTAGGTTGATGCAGCTAACGACCTTGTCACTTGCTTTTTGTATCACCGTCGTCGCGGTTCTGGCTCGAACGCCTGGTACAATCGACTCTGCAGAGCCGGACGATTGCTCGACAGGAGATGGTGCCTCCGTCACGACAGCCATGATGGCGATACTGATTTTATGCTGAATGTGCATCCATTGAAGCATGCATCTGCATCATGTGCCGGACTGCCACAATAAAGTCGATCGGGCCATATGCTACCTTGTAAATCTGGAGTTGTTCAACTCTGCTCAAATCGATTCTATGACAGTATCAACCATGCCATGGTTCGCTTCAAGGTGTGTGGCCTCCAACTGTGCCGAATTACTAGCCGTCCAGAAATTCGCATCGTGCTGATAATGATGAGACGGTTTATCGCATTTGTGGAAATCACACCTCTAATAGAATCGGTATCTGCTAGTCGAATTCATCTTTGATGCAGATGGTCCGAATGGCAAGCCAAATATCACTGAAGGACTGCTTCACTCTATCATTCGAGACTCCCTAGCTGCTAACTTTGGAGAAGTCGGATGGGGTCAGGTTGGCACCTCTTTGAACAGTTGGTTTGAACATTTATCTCTCGACACTTCATAGCCATACGTAGGTATAAGGTAACATATGCTGAAATTTTACTATCCCACAGTCAAATACTGGTCGCAAACTACCGGTTTAGCTATTGTCAGGACGTCTAGGCCGACCCTTCCAGTCGTCTGGGGTGCTGTCACTTTCATTAGAGCTATCAAAGAGGTTGCGTGCTGTGCGAGAGTCATTCATGTTGGGGGTAAGCCTAGTAGGCTATATGTTGAAAGCTTTCGCCTTGGCTTATATGGCGGTCTAGGTACAATTCGTAAAACCCAGCAAGCCGCTATTCGGTATGACCGGGAATTATTGCTAGCTATGGACGGCAGCGAATCAAGTGAGCATTTAGCCTAGTGCATCCATGCAAATGCTGTACAACCTACTGACAACAGTCTACAAGATACAAACGTCTCGCCCACAACGCAGGCTGAAATTGCCAAATCGCAGCAAGCGATTCTCGCTATAGAGGCCTAGATAATTAGTTGTCTGAGGGTTGGAGCGACCTTTCATTCGGCTGTAGTGGGCAGTGCAAAGTATGTTGTTGTAGTGAATGTGAAACCATAGCATTGCAGGGTTAGCGCAAATACTGAAGAGAGCGCAGACGATTGTCTGAGTGCAACCACACAGCAGGCCAACCTTCCTGCTTTCCATCGTCTATGGGATTTGTTCGACGAGCGAAAGGAACTACCAGCTAATGCCGACCGAGACCTCTTTGATTGCATCTACAAGCAATAGGACGGCCTGCTTGCGCATCATAAGCCGTCAATTCAAACCAATTGTATCTGACATCTCTGTTATTGCCGCAGCTTGGCTAATCCTTCTCTGAATGTTGCGGGCATCTCAACGGGTCGCCGAGTATGCGGGTCCACAAAAACGTGTGTCATCTCGCCATATGCCGCAGCTGTCTCGGAAGTCATCTGCAACTTTGTTTCGAAAATTCCTGATCGAGGATCGCCGTTCTGCTCCAGACGTTTGGCTGCAAAAAGTGCAATTCCATAGGTGACTGAGCTTCTACCCAGCCTAGGATGGGAGAGGCGGGATGCTAAGTTAGTTATGATATACCGTGAACCAGCGTTCTAATTCAACTGCAACGCCGTACTTTGTCACTGATAGACCTGCCAGCAGTGGGGCTGGAAATTCGAGGGGTGCATTGTAGCTGAAGTTGGAGGATATCACGAGGCCTATAGGAGCGTCTTGGCTAGAAGGATTCATCTTGCATCGCGTTATGAGGTATTCATTGATAATGGCGTCGAAGTAGGTCACGTATACCGCATTGTTCAGGTGATCACTGCAGGACAGCGCGCAAGCACATGGTAAAAGACATGGGTCGCCATCAGTTCGGAAATAATCCTTCAAGGTGATTATCTGTGAACCCCTGACTGACTACATGTCGTTCTCGTGCCATTTTGTCTGGCGGAAGATATTGCAGTCAGACTAGGTGCCAAGCGACCGAATGTCTCGAAAGGGCACAATGAAATACTCGAACTGACCTGGAAAGGAAGCCAGTACTTGTAGGAAGATGATCTAGCCTGCAAGTTGTCCTTGCTGGGTCTTGGTGGCGAGGTGCTAGTTGACCCAACCGCAGCAGATGCGACGGTGCGATTGCTGCCATTCTGTAGGTGCACATACCGCGTGTACAACGGGAAGTGGAGAGCCGCGGCGATTTCCGTGACGGTATACAGCGTGTAGCCAGTCAAGAGATAACGTCAGCAGCCAATGATTCCACAAAGACAAGTAGCAGATATGGTAGCCGGGTTTAGGACGAACAACGTTAGCTACTCGAGCTGGAACAGGCACCAGGCGAGGGATACTTGCAGCTATGTGGCCTTTGACCGCCTGGAGTCTGTTCTGTGGTCGGCTCATTTGTCTGTCCTGTTGCTGTGCTATACGACAGAAGTGCAATGCAGCAGATCACAGCATGCTTCCAGTCCGGATAAGATGCACTGCAGCCGGGCTTCAGCACAGGCAGAGTTGGCCGGAGTGGCGAATCACCCAAGCGCTATTGTCATGGCATGACCGTAGAAGATATCATGATCCCGACTTCATATCCCGACGCCCGCCGAGACACAGCAATATAATGATGGCCAAACATTATTAATAAACAGTAACGAACAATGCTACACCTACCCTCCGTCGGCCAAACCTCGCTTGACTGCTGTCTGCCCTGTCGGCCTTCGGATGCTCTCCGGCAGCCTGCCGGTTTGCTAGCCGTCCCGATCGACCCCACGCTTTCCAGTCTGCCGAGGATTTGGATTGCCGTGGCCCCTGTTCGCCGCCGCAGAAGCGCCTCGTCTGCAGCGCCGGACAATCCTCGCTGCTCTGCTCTGCAATCCATCCATCCACCCTTGCACTCCCATCGCATTATCACACCTACATCCATCTGCCATGGCTGCCTCCACCTCCACCAACGGCTCCGGTCTCCGACCTTTCCCCAACGGCGTGTAAGTGGCACCTCATCTTGCATGGCTCGCCGGCTGCCTGGATGTGTCTTTGGAGAAGAGCATCTTGAAAGCCATGTCTGCTAAATCCCACAGCCTGGCTGACATTATCCCAACGCTCTAATCAGCTACTGCCCGCTCGTCACGCCCTTCACACAAGACGAGGAAGTCGACTGGGATGCCCTCGTCAAGCAGGTCCTTCGCTTAGCTCGAGCGAGAATGGGCCTTGTTCTTCTCGGAACAAACGGAGAGGGTGAGTTTGTCCGTTTCAGATCAGAAACAGCATCACAAGCTATAATTCTTCTGCCCCGAACCAAATATTATCCTCTTTGCGGCCTCCGAGTTCTGTCATTTTTGTTCTACTAAGTGCTCCTTACTGAAACGCCGCTTTCTTCCCGCAGCTATCCATCTCTCCGATGCGGAGCGCCAGAAAGTCACAAAGGTCGCAAGAGAGGCTCTGGACAATGCCGGCTTCAACAGCGTACCTCTACTTGTTGGTACTGGCGCTGGATCGGCAAAGGAAACCGTCAAGCTCTGCGCCGAAGCTAAAGACGCTGGTGCCGACGCCGCCATCGTCATCCACCCCGGCTACTTTGCTTTCGCAATGGGCAAGAACCGCAAGGCTGTCAAGGACTACTTCATCTCTGTCCTCGACAAGTCGCCCTTACCTGTCATGATCTATAACTTCCCGTAAGCAATCTCCCCCTGCTCTGCTCGACGATTTGCCACCGTTTTTTTTCGCTAACCGGATCTTCGTGTTGATCCGCTTTCGCCGAAATCATCACATTACAGTGGAGCCGCATCTGGTGTTGACCTCGACTCCGACATTCTCATTGAGCTCTCCGAGCACCCTAATTGCATGGGTGCTAAGCTCACCTGCGCCGGTATCGGCAAGGGAACTCGTCTAGCCGCCCACACCCAGTCAAAGGAATATCTATCCCGACACGGTCCCTTCCACGTCTTCCCAGGCTTTTCAGATTACATGCTTCCTGCTCTTATTACAGGCCAGACAGGTAAGACCGTCCCCAACGCACTTGGTCGTTCCAAAAGCTGATGACGTTTGGGCATCCCTTATACTTCAGGTGTCATTACTGGCACAGGTAACTGCTTCCCTAAGCTCATGGTCAAACTTTACGAGACTTCTATTGAGGCTATCAAGACTGGTGACTTACAAAAATGGGCAGAGGCTCAACGTCTTCAGCTAATCGGTAAGTCTTCGTCCACAATTCGGTCACGATGGCACTATGTCTTGCCAGGTCCTCAGCAAGAACAGTGCTATCTACCTGCCTGTCAGGGGTGCTAGGATGCCTCCCTGTCGTTGTCGGACAAGGAGATATCGTAGACTATACCTTGCATGTCAAAGGGGACAGTCGCAGCTTGGCAGCTGTTCTGCCACACAATCATAGCCAATAGATGCCTCAGGTACTCGTTCAAAAGCTGATCCTGTCTCCGTTTCTAGTGGCGAACGCCGACTGGTGCATTGTCAAGGCCGGCATCGGAGGCACCAAGTACGTAATGGACAAATATGTCGAAAAGGGACTCGGTGGACGATCGCGCCTACCCATTCCTGAAGCCGATGATGCCATCAAGGCAATGTGCGACAAGGAGCTCGTACAAGCTGTTGAAGTTGAAAACTCACTATAAACCAGGGAGAATAAGTCAGCAAAAGAAGATAGCTCCACTGCCCAATTTCTCCGGATTCAATGCGTACCGCTATCAGCACTGTTCGAATGATATATATGTGATGCTCGTTGCATCTAGGTCTTCTGTCAGATGCATATTCTGGCATGGTATCTGTTTCGTTACAAGGATGTAACGCTTCTTTACGCGTGTTTAGCTGTTCTGTAGTCCGAGGATAGCCTGTTTGTCCTGTTTTTTTAGACCGCTCCTATGTCTATAGGGTCGTAAACACCATTGATAATCATTTGATTCGCTCAGACTTTGACATTTCGTGTATACTCTGGTATTTGCGGATACCAGCTGTTTGCCACCACATGCCTCTATGATACAAGATAGCCGCGGCGGAAACGGTTTCATTCGCAACAATCGCGCAGTAGGACTATACTACATAAGAATGGTGCTTCAATAATGTGCCGAGCAGCTGTAGTACCGCTGTTATCATTCAAGAGGCTTCGCTTATTGTAGGCATATGCGATGTAGCCGGGCGGCAGGGGACGTAGTTTCGCGAACCTTGAAATCAGTCAAATTCTTGCCCGACGATTACCGTTCGGCACATGCCAAATTATCGATTGGTGGAAATGGGCTCTCTCCGGTCTCTGGATACTCCCGGTTTAGGCGCGAATACGGAGGTCCCATGCTGCTTGACGATCTCCTCATGCTATTCACCGGTTGTGTCACCGGCATGCCCCTGGTCAGGTTTCCGCTTTGTGCCTCTGGGTTAAGATGTTGTGCCACAGTGGCCATACGGAGCACAGGCGCAGCAATTATAGACGTGCGCACATGAATCGTAGGCCAGAGAAGGGTAATGCACCACATGATTCAAGGGCTCTTCGGCCTGTATTCAGTCGCTTGCATAGGAATCTTGCGATCCTTGTTCGCTGTTTTCGCCCTCTCCCTCTGTGCCTTGCTGTTCGGTCCCATTATCCTGGCCGGTAGTATCGGGCTGGGCGGGCACGACCCGACCAACTGATTCTTGCACTTCCATTTCCGCAGCACCTTCTCCCTGTGCGGCGGCAGCTGCCGTAGCCGCAGCATGGGCCGCAGCAGCCGCTGTCAACGTGCCGCGAGTTCGCAAAATACCAAACGCGTCAGTCAGAGAAGATTCGCCTAACAGTTGGACAGACTAAAGGGGACATATGGAAGCAGGCTCACCTTCTGCCTCGAGGCCTGCAAAATAGTTCAGGTCAGGTTCCTCTCCCTCCCACGGCAGCAGATCTTCCAACGCTAGATCAGTCCAGGTGTGCAGGTGGCGCGTATGCGGATTGCCTTTGAGACCTTTCTTGGATGAACGCGCTGAAGGGCGCAGCGGTAGAAGGGACAGAGTGTACGGGTTGCCGTATGGGTACGAGCTGTGCGAGCTCGTCGGCAGTATGCCTGTCGTTGCATTTGCGAGGACAAGTTTATCGATCAGCACCTATATCCCTGCATGCAGGTCAGCAGGGAGCTGCACGCCTACTCTCGTCTTCCTCAGCATGAAGGGGTGGTACGAGGCCAGGCGGAACGTCGATGTCTGGTGGATGAGATGCACGTTAATCCTCGCATATGGTGAATGTGTCCGGATCAGTCCACGAACCAGGCTCTGGGATATCCTCGACCAGGCGCTTGACCTCGTCCGCCTGGTCGCTGAGGAGCGCTCTGAGGGCCGAGTCGGACATGTGCTGGTAGGTGAAGCGGCTGTCGCTCATGGCGGTGTGCTTGAGGTGGGAATATGCTTTGGATAGCTGGATCCCGAGAGTTGGAGCGAATCAGCCATTCCTCGATATGCCTTGCAAGCTGTAGGGCCGTCGCAGGCATCACAGCAGGCAGCATTGCACCTCTGCACGCTACACGATGCTTTACACATAGCTGGCCCGACTCTGGCATGGAAAGCTATCGGCGGTGGCTGCCTTCACCGCGCTCTTTGATGCCGTCGCTCTCGCTCGCCGGCCATCTGTCGTCTTCTGTCCAACTCGAACACCAGGCATACCTCGTTTACGCCGCTTTACACCCTTCGAACACACTAATCAGCAGAATGTCCTTCGCTCCTCCGAACCGTCGTCTCTATGTCGGCCGCATCAGCCAGGATGCGACAAGGGCAGATTTGGTGAGCAGCCGCACACCCGTTGCACCTGGATGGGCACGGCGCTGAAACAGGCAATAAACCATCTCACCACCACGCTTTCGATCTGCAGGAAGACGTCTTTGGCTCGTTCGGACCCAAGCCCACCGATGTCAAGCTGCTCAGCGGATTCGGCTTTGTCGAGTACGATAGCATTCCCGTGAGCAAAGCATCCGTGGTCAAGGACGACGTGCGCCGGGGCTGGGTTACTTACTGGAAGCACTCTTCTGCAGGATGCCGAAGACGCTATCAAGGAGCTGGACGGCCGTGACTTTATGGGCGACAGGTGGGTCTTTCATACTCGCTGCTCTGTCCGCCCCGTCCGGGAAGCTCGACCATCGTGATGGACAAGTACCCTGGCCTGTCATTCCCGGCAGGCGGTAGGGTAGGAGACGGCAACAAAGACTGACCATTCAGTCACTAGACTCCTAGTACAGTTTGCCAAATCCAGCGGCGAAAGAGGTCCCCCACGCTTCAATGACAGAATGGACAGAGGTCCATCCGATAGAGGCTACGACAGAGGCGGATACGACAGTCGAGACAGGTATCCTCCTCCTCGTGGAGGTGGCCGTGAGAAGCCCTCCCAAGGATGGAGGTGCATCATTTCCAATCTACCTCAGGGTTGCAGCTGGCAGGTACGATGATCCCTCCTCTCTCTTACCTCTCTCGCTGGCCGACTTCTGGCTTTTGGAGACTTCATTGTTCTGGAGGCACCCTTCTGTTCCTTGGCTGGCCCATCGCTCGTCGGAGTAGCGGCAATCTGAGTTGGCCTGCTATCTTTTGGTCTGGACGTTGGTCTGGACGGTGTTCTGGTCTCGTTCGGTCGATTTGCTCTTCCGCAATGGACTCCCTGGAACCCACACTATATCCAAAGGATTGGCTAGCTGCCTTCCCTCGCTTGATAGCGTTGGCTGTGGACTACGAATGCCAGGGCACTCGCGCAGGATCCTCTTTACTCTCCCTCTCCTCACCTGGACTTGTTGGCCTTCTACGAGCTTGGTTCACGGAACTAATACAAACCTCATATCCGCACCATCTTCACATCTTATTTTTGTCCCTTTTTTGGCGTCTATCTTCTTCCAATCTGGCAGGACTTGAAAGATTTCGCTAGAACCGCCGGCAACGTTCACTATGCCGAGGTTTCCAGATCAGATCCTACTGAAGGGTGAGCGGGCTTTCTTTTGGTTGTTGAGAGTGCATGTCAGGAGCACTTCCGCTGACAACGGGGAATTACAGTGTTATCGAGTACATGTCCTTCTCGGATGCCGATCAGGCTATCAAGACACTTGATGGTGTCGAAATGAGAGGCTCAGTCGTTCGCGTTAGCGAGGGACAAGCCGCTCCTGGTCAGACCTGGTCCGACCCAGTAGGTGGAACGTAGGTATCGTCGAATGTGGTCGATGAGCTGACTTGTTCCTTCCGGCAAAACAGCGGGCTTCTCCACCTAGACGAGACAGCGGCCGTGATGACCGGGACCGCGACTACAGGCGACGCGACAGAAGCCGCTCCCGCAGCCCCGGCTATAAGAGCAGCAGCAGCCGTGGAGATGATCGCGACAGACGTGGTGGCAGAGACGACTACGATGATCGAAGAAGTGGCTCCTCGAGACGTGAGAGATCTCGCAGCCCCGCTAGAGAATCTCGCCGAAGCCCTAGATACGATCGGGATTAAGGAGAAAGCAAAGGTATACTTGTTTTGGACGCGCCCGTCAACGAAAGCAAAATCTAGTATCATGGCTTGGTAATGCCACGTCAAAAACGATGAACGATCGTTGCTCGACTTACATATTCTCGATAGAAACTATATATCCTTTGAATCAACGGGCAAACAGTACGGATGGCTCGCCGCTTGTGTTGGTAGCCCTATGCAATTATTCCATACTGCGCGCCTGTCGTACTGCGCTGTGTTTTCTACAGCCGCGTTCATAAATGCGTTGCGTCCGCGCCGACATAGATTCGCATGCACGAGATCATTGGTACGCGCTACAAAGCCTACGTGCATACAAGTGCGTTTGGCCGTTTGCCGTCTCTTTGCTGCTCACGTGCATCATCATTGTGATCGCCTGGCCGAGCTTGTTGAACATGAAGCATTGCACGTTGCTTCGTGCTTTTGTTTACATCAACAACATATAAGGACAACCAAGATAGCAGAGACCTGCGCATGGCAGGCCTAATGTCCGATGGCAGCGCAGAAAGTATCGAAACGAAACGCCTCCAGCTGAACCTCAAGGTCCTGCAGCGCCATGATCCAAGCATAGTCGAGATACTGGACTCGACGTCGTATGTCGTGCTGTACAAATATGTATCGGCACCCGGGCCTGGCGATGCAGACTCGCAGGACAGCCCTGCAGAGATGCAATGGGTGCGCCAAGCTGCTTGTCCGCAACTTGGGTTCGTCGAGCTGACGCTGCGTGCTTGCCGCGCGACCTTGTCACTGCAGATGAAGACAAGCATAGAAGGGAGCATGTTTATATTCAGACGGTATGCATCTGTTGAGTATTGCTATTAGGGATCTAGCCCTGCTCATCTCCTTTCTGCAGCTCGCAGGCACCATTCTACGGCTTCTTCATACTGAACCGTCATGGCGTCGAGAACTTTAACCACTATTTGGAAGACGAAGCGAACCTGGAACTGACGCCGGAGTATATCATAGTGCAAACCGACGATGGTAAGCGGCATCTTGACCGAGCAGGCAGAGCTGCATTCTCTGATAGACGTCTGTTCTATATAGAGCAAATCAAGGGTATATGGATATTCGAAGCAGAGCACCGTGGAAGGCTCGGCGAGAAAATGCTGGAGTGAGCACTAGAAACCGAGTTGCAATCTTATACTCCGCTTGACCTCTCTAAATCTCCTCCTTAAAACCAGGTTGTCCCGACTATCCAAGCACGGCACTACTCTTTCCAAAGCTGTTGCGAGCGTGCCTGTCCACCCGTCCAACGACAATGGTCTAACTTCAAGCGTTTCCCACAAACCTGTTCCGGCTGGACAAAGCATCTCTCTTGATATGCTCTTCGGATCGAATGCCAACACAAACGACAATCAAAGCCAAGCAAATAGCGGCGAAGTCAACCTTTTCGGTCACGCACCTCAGACCGGTGCTGCGCCGGCCAGCAACAATCAGCAAAGCATGAACCTCCTTGACTCTCTCTTTTCGGATCTCTCTGGCACAGTAAGTACACATTTTTCTCCGTGTAGCCTCGCAACTTTGGAGTCTTACACAATACTCTCGACAGGCGGGAGGCAGTACAGCGACATGGCGGCCTTCGGCGATTTCAGCACAAGTAGGGTCTAGCATAACCGAAACATCGGATGAGAATGCGCTCCGAAGCTTGCTAGGTCTCAGTTCCACTTCGCCGTCATACAGCAAAACATCGCCCGGGGCGTACGGTTCAGCCCAACAACAGCCATTGCCGCATGCAGCCTTATCATCTTCGGTGCAGCAAGCGAGTCTATCATCAAGTCAGAGGCCTCAGCAACAACCTGCCGTCGAGCCCCTAGCTCCTCAGCCGCAGAGACGGGCCCAATTCGATTCCTTCGGTTATGATGCACACATACCACCGCCGGCATTCACACAGCAGCATTTGCAAGGTACTGGACAACCTCAGAGCATGCATCACCAGATGCAACCACAACATCCACCGCCGCCGCCGCATCTTGTACCGCATTATCACCAACCGCCTCCGCAGCATCGACAAGTTCCACCTCCAGCGCCTGGCCAGCAACACTATGTGTCTGCGCCATTAGTGCCGCTCGTCTTGCTAAACAAGGCCAAAACAAGCTTAGCCTCTCCTCCGACCCAGCCGCGATCGACTGTAACACAACAGCCACAGGCGTCGCCTTCTTACGGGGGGCCAGATTATGGGACCCAGGAAACGCCTCAATACTCTCCGGGGAGTTCAGGCTTCCAGAAGTATGGTCCTCCACCGATGTTGCGCGTCAAATCTCCTCTGAGTCAGAGTCACACGTATGGGTACGCTAGCTCAGGTTACAGCAATTCGGACGTTCGCGTAGGTGCGCAATCGATACCTCCTCCACCTGTACCACCTGTGGAGAGTCGTCCACCACACCTGCAACAGGCGCAGCAGCAGCCAGTTCCGAGGAGAGAAAGCGGTCATCGCCTGCAGCAAGCACTTTCGCCTCGCACTTCGCCTCAGAGTATGCAGCATCAGCCATTGACGCCAAATGAAGCGATGGACGCTTTGAACGACACTCTGCAAAAGACTTCGCTCTATCAAAGCCAAAATTCCTCTGCAGTACCGGGGTCTTATAATCGCTCTGCACCTGTCAATAGACAGGTCTTCAGGGAATATTTGTCGAATTGCCTTCAAGTGAGTGTATCGTTCGAATCAGTCAGTGTTCATGTTGCGCAAGCTTACAGATTTGGTATCATAGGACGAGCGCTTCCTGGAGTCCTTGTATATGCGATATTTACAAGGTCTCGAAGGAAGGTAAAGCGCTGTCGTATTGTATGAGAAAGGAGGGAGTACGATAGCATATGAAGGACGCATCTCCTTTTGGGCGCCATCATCGTTGATCTCTGCGGGCCAATCCGAATAGCACCTTGACAGTAGAGTATGGCTCACGACATCCTCATGTGGCTCCATCAATATTCCCTGAAACTCGTCAACATTATGCGGTTTACAAGACGATGTCCCGTATCATTCGCAACTGCTTAATTAGACACAAGAAGCACGGATGTACCGGTAAGTGCAAGCGGGAGAGACTGACTACAATACATTGCATTGGGATGGAAGTTGACGGCATAGAGGAGCTGGAAACATTTTTGATCGGTTACGATAGAACTTGTGCAGTTAGTCGTCCTTTGTGTCCGGAATTTGGAAGAGCCTGATACCATCGTCTCCACTGCGAGACATACCAACTTAACGCTGCATTGCTTCGGGTAATCGGTCAATGTGTTTGATGCGATGCCTATTCTTCTGACATTCGACGAGGACAAGAAGCTTATGACGACGGCTGAATCCGAAAGCAGCAACACCGCGCAAGTAGTCCTGCAGGCTCCTGAGCTCGTAAGCCTCACTGTTAGACGGGCCGCAAGATAGCCAGAGTCCATGGTTTTCCTTTCGAAGAAGATAGCACACGAAGCGTTCGTCCTGCGACGTCCTCAGCTTTCCAGACTTGAGCGAACTTCGTATGCCTGCCTTACCGGATCTACCTCCGCATCGTGCTCCCGCTCGACCTTGAGGCTAGTAGTAGACGCCCTAATAGCGGTTTTTCGTTGGGATTGCTTACGGTAAAGCATTAGTGTCTTATCTTAGGGTACTTGTTTGATAGCTGAGGAAGCAGGGCCTCTTCACATGACGTGGAGTGTCCTAAATCCCACAATCCTTCACCTGCTTGCCACAACCCCTGCCTTTCAATCAGGCTATCTTCCGATAACAATCCCGTTACTCGCCAAGTCGTAATTGGCGTGGCAACTATCTCTTAATGCTCTGATGATATGATGCTCTATAGAAAGCCGTGCACTTTGCTCTGCAGGTCTCCATACGAGCGTAGAACTGTTTGGCCAGTGTAACCAGTAGATAAATGATCGGGGTCGGGAGCCGAAGTTCCCGATGTTCAGGACCATCTTCCTTTGGCAAGTACTCCGCTTATAAGGTGCAGAGTGTTCGGGAGAGATTGCCAACATGCCGAAAACCATCCAATGGCTTCTGTACAGCCAGCTTTGCCGTTGACAACTTCGTCGAGGGATAAAGCTAAAGCAGAAGAGAAAAGCTGCCGGCCACCTCCCCAGTCGCCTTAAAGATGCAGAGATATCGAGAGAAAGCTTTCTCCCTGTTTTTGTAGGTATATAGCAGCAATATCGTGTGCAATCATTGCACTCCAGGAAAAAGCCCTACTAACGCTGGAGCTTGCAAATAGTGAGTGTTGCCTTGTCTTGTGCACGTGGGTTACCTTCCCCAGCCGACCCGCATGCGTGAGGACGGATGGAATAGACAAGCTGACCGTAATAATTCGCGTCACAGCTGCGCTGTTATGTTAATTGATAATGAAGAAATCCAGTTTCGGCCTTGACTTTCCATGCTGACGTTTGTGCGCACATCGGTCAATGCTCCCATTCGCTATTTCCGCATCGCTTGAGTCCGGTATCATTTCCCGAAAGCATGCATATTTGACATATTGGTTCACCTCCAGGGTGTCAGTTTTTGCAGGCTGTTCAAACACGAGGGAGGGAAATTTGCATGTAAGGATATTGCAGTACAAACGAAGGAAGGAATAGACAAGCTCACCTTGAGAATCGACGACAGCTGCCTTGCAGCTCTAGGTTGTATTGACGATAAAGAAGAAATTGACGTCCCGACCTTAACTTTCCATGCTAACTTTTGTGTGTACATTGATTCATCTTCCCGCCCGTCGCGCCGCATGCGGCTATTTCTGGCTGGAAGTGATCTCACCTAACCACAGGTACGATTCGCAGGTGAGGCCGCCGCGCTACAGCATTGATGGCGCAGCTTTTGGAGGAGCTGACGGATTCGGCGTCTACCTGCAGGTTTGCTTGTCGCGATCTGGCAAGGATATCCCAAGGCTTCCTTGATGTTCACTCCGGGCGATGGACAGGCCGCCAATACAGCTTGGGACAATTCTATTCAAGTCAGCCTCGATATCTGCTCTACCACATTAAGTAGCCAAGGAGCTTACACCCATCAGGTTCTTGGCGCGTCCCGTCGGTGCGTCCCCTTGGTCTCCTGGTCCATGGCTAACAAGCAATGTAACGGCTCTGGCGAGCGTCCGTACACGATTCGCCAAGTTGAGCCACGCGCACGTTGACGACCAGCCGGGTAACATGTCGATACAGCAAGCAACCCCCTGCTTGACACATGCTGTATGAGTCCTTAAATCGCTCAAGAAAAAACGCAGCTGGTCGGTGCAAACGCCTCTCCTGTAGCATGCCGTCGGCGTGCATAGGCCACCCCTATTGGCAACCAAAGCGAGGGCAAACAGCAAAAAAATGGTTTGCAGTCAGTGCAAAAAAAAACACGAAAAAAAAGGTGGAAATGTACCGCCCCCAGGAATAGAACCCGGCTCAGAACGGCCCACGACTTCAGCAGAGCTGCTTACCGAAGTCGCAGTAAGGAATTTGAAAGGTGTCGCCGGACTTTCACTTCTATTTGGGAGCGACCCTGGCCGGTTACTAATCATTACAGTCTAAGATTACTCGACGACACACGTTGCTGTAGGCATCAACCGGAGAGTCCAGCTCCAACTAAGCCAGAACGCTTTTCGAAAATTCCGTTCTTATTTCCTATGGATTGGAAAAGCGGTACCATCTATGTCAGTGGATACTTACGGTGAGCAGGAAAATAATCGAGTTTAACCTAGTAATGGCAAATGTCCTGCATCTAGTAGCAAATAAGCTATACATCACGTAGCTCCAAAGGACCAGGCTGCATACGCACGCCATTCATTCGTGCTCATAATAATCCGGTGAGGGCTCGACTACGCGAATATCGCAACGGGGTGAATCCTTCGTCCTGACCACTACCTTATGGATTGCTACACACGTTGGCACTTGTGAAGAACCTGCAGGGTGATTCATCAGTCAGGTGCTTCAAGCATGTAGAGAACAGCCGTCAGCGCACCGCCGGACTTCGGGGCGAGACGATGATGGAACGTATGCTGTACGGCTACGTCCAAGCATGGTACATACAGCTCACCTCCAATACACGCCCCTATCACCAAATGCCCGCGTCAGCCCACACGAACGGTACAAACTTGCCGGATTTCGCACGCTGCATCCCTCGCCTGCGCACCTGCACGAGCGGCACGATCGGCCTCACAGGACCTTGTCCAAGCCTGCAACAGCGACAGCGGCTGGAGGGCATCATTCTGATCAACGTGTCCTATCTGCATCTACATCCCTCATCGGCCTACTGTACTTTACGCGGCCGCCATGGTCGCACTGTTGCCACGGCCGTAGTGTCGAGCAGTGTACAGGGTTATAACCACGCGTAAGCGGCGGGCTGGCAGGAGGACTTCTGTATCAACACCATAATCAAGCAGGATCAGGAGCATACTCTCAGCTAGAGCGTTATCAGTGTGACCTCGTCGACTGGACGACGAGTTGTTGAGCGGCCCCTAAGCAACACAGCGATGCCTGTGCGCGAAGCAGATACCAGCAAGGCGGTTGAAAGTCAGGACCAAGATTGACGATAATGTCTTTCTGTTTGTTCCTGTGAGTTGCCCCTTTCGGGGCCATGCTGGGTTAGCTGGATGGCGTTTCATGCTGGCGGTGGCTGCAGACAGGACTGTAACGAGGAGATGGTTGAAAGGCATGCTGCGCCCCCGCTCAGAACCTCATTGATGAGAAGAGACTGCTACCTTGTGCTTCTGGGCAGATTTGCTAAGGCCTCATGTCTGGTCTGCCTTCAGGCTACCCGCACATCATTCTGGCCGCCGTTCCGCTCACCTACATGAGCTACCACCCTAAGTACTGCACAATCCCCTAAGGCATATCAAGCTTGTTGGATGTAGTTGACGGTCGAGCTGCGAGGGCGTTGGGCCAGTCTTCCCGCTTGGGACCGTCATGAACATGATCACAGACAGGTCAGTCAAGCCGAGTACTTGCCGTTTCTCCGGGGCTTCGTTGAGATTTATGCGACTTTCTGCCTCACACCATGGTGAAACTGGTGTGCAACTACATGTTGTCGCAAGTGTGGTAGTTCATGTGGGTGTCAAGTCAGTGCCGTTGGAGGGCCAGTGGATAGGCTTGCATGCACAACAGACGCTTTCACAGAGCAGTCGAATCACCACCCTGTTCACATCAGATAATGAAAGCAGCCGCCTTCTATACGGGATTCACTTTGACTGGTATCAGCAATAGCATCGAGCACCATCATGGCAAGCAGCAAGACCGAACTAGATAACCAAGGTTCACAGATTGCCGAGCGGGATTCCGACCACCACACCATGAGACGGGAAAGAAATATTAAGGATTCTGAGGTTGCGAGACCGGAAGTGGACATCAGGAAGAACAATGCTGCGAAGGCCGAGGCGACCGATAGAATCGAGGTGAAAAAGGTATGCCCGAACTGTACCAAGTAATTCTGTAGTTTGCACGCTCCTGATGAGCGGTCGTTATAAGTACCAGGCTGTAGCCTATTGGAAATGGGGTGAGAAGTCAGCAGCTACAGAGCCATTCACAAGCTGACGAGAATTATTACAAACTGTTTCTACGTAGACCTGAATGCCGATGTAAGTGCGGATCTGTTTGCCCTTGAGAACGGGGAAATCTGAGACGGGTATCAGACGTGTGCTATATGTCATACACATATAATGGAGAGATGTGAGCAGCTAAAGCCTTTGTGTGCACGCTGGAAGTCTACGAATCCTGACAGTTCGATTTCCGTTTCCTTGCAGGCATCGAGTGCGAAGCCCGCGATCTGACGGAGCCATGCAATCCAGCATGGGGAACATGCGGAGTAAGCTGACCGGGGACTCCCGACCCGTTTGGAGGTTGTCACCGGAAGAAGCTGACCTCCAATGCATTTGCATCGGACTGTTCCAGCATTGTTATCACTTTCATTGCGTGTCGAAATGGCTAAAGACTCGTCAAGTATGTCCGCTTGACAACAATGAGTGGAATTGGGCCAGGGTGCGTTATTCGTTGGTTTTTACCTCGAACCCGAATTCGGCCGCGAGCTGATGCATCACCCATCTGCATGCAGTTTGGTTCATGAAAGCAGCAAGTTGGTACTCCCCCTGTTTCCCCTTCCTGCTTGATGCTCATCCCCGACAAGGACAAGTAGTGGGTCGTGATTGGTCGGATTGCCGGGAAACGAGGTTTGTCAAGCGATTATGCTACAGTATGTAACGATGGGGTATAGATTCAGTGCTTTGACACTTGACCTGCCGGACCGACGGAACGATGGCAGGTGCGCTCAAGGTCATGATGAAGTCGAGGTTTTGATTTGAGCTCCGGTCGCCGTGCTGTCTGGTCCGTCTTCCACGCCTTGCAAGCCTAGATTCTCCCAACTGTCTTTCTCCATTAACCCACTGCATCCGCGGATCAGCATATTGCCCCAGCGCCTTGAGGCTATCAAAGGCTGACTCACTTTTCCATACGACATTTCAGGTAATCTTTGGTTAGATAACGGCATTTCCCGTTATCACTCTTGTTTTGCTTCAAGCATTTTAAGTAGGCAGTCATGAAGTGCTTGCATTCACCTGATGAATGTCGTGTCAGCCAGCAACAATCCATAGATGGGGTGCATTTGCAGCACACCTTCATGATCAAGAGGGAAGGATCCTCTGTCTATACAAATACATGCTAACATTAGGCACTGAATCGCTTGGAAGACGATCTACGCAACTCGCCTGGCGCAGATACGGCAAAGTTGGTGAAGTTGGGAGGCTTTCCGAAGGACATGTCTTGAAGAGAGCTCCGAGCAAGCGCACTGTTGTCAGGTTCAAAGCGGTTCGCCCTCCTTCTGCCGAATCTTGCCTTCTGTCGTTTATGCGGTCGAGTACGTACGGAGGCAAGGTCGGCCAGCAGGAAACGCCACCGGTGTGTCTTTCACTACCACCAATACAGCAAGTGGAAATACCAGCAATGGAGGTCGACAAGCCAGATCAAAAGGCTCCGAAGCGGTTCGAAGTGAAGAAGGTGTGTCGAGCAGCCTGCGTGGTGCTACTCAGCTGTCGTGGAGGCATCCCTGCATTGCAGCACGCTGATCACTAGCCCTTGATGATCATAGTGGAATGCAGTAGCCTTGTGGAGTGAGTCTGTGTAGTTCAACTATACCGGTGCGTTTAGCTAATGGTGATCCTTCTCTGCAGCTTGGGGTATGTTCAGCTAAGCGTCAAGTCTGCACCAAGCTTGCTAACCTTCATTGTCCTACCTGTACAGACATGCAGGTCGACGTAAGCTCATGCACTCCTAGAAGCTGTAGCAGGAGTACGACAACTAATAGCGAAACTCAATTGCTTTCAGAACTGCGCTATCTGCAAGAATCATCTAATGGAGCTGTGTGAGTAATCCCTCCAAACATGCGTAAATTGGTAGCCTTCTAAACCGGGTCTCCCTCTGACAGGCATCGAATGTCAAGCCAATCAATCATCGGCAACGAATGAAGAATGCGCACCTGCTTGGGGAACATGTAATGTGAGTGTCATCGCATGCTTAGGCCGTTCCTCGAATGATTGTATTGATTCCTCCTCCATCTAGCACGCCTTTCACTTCCACTGCATTAATCGATGGTTAAAGAGTCGTAACGTTTGTCCGCTGGATAACAGAGAGTGGGAACTGCAAAAGGCAAGCGTATCCGAGTATGAAACGTCTCCCATCGTGAGAGCTAATTCGGTCTTTTCAATTTCTCAGTACGGCAAGTAGGCGCTGGCCTGCTCGCCACGCAATAGGTCTAGGCATTCTGTCGTTCGCCAACCTCCACGGTAGAGCCTTGTTGTCGTTCTGATCAGTGTCATGAATTGGAGTAGTCAGTCATGTATCATCATAAATATGCCGGCAGAGACGGCTGCAGTAGTATCTCAAATGTGCATTCGTATCGATCACCTTGCTGGCTTAGCCTTGCCATTCTAAATAAACTGTCCTTCTTGCCCTCATGACGGCCCAATGTATTACGACCTGAACATTGCATGGCCTTTCCGGATACCACCTACTAGTCATGGCCAGGCTGGTGCTGGAGGCGCCGGCAAAAAGCAGAAGGGCAAGCAGGCAGCGGCGACTGCTTCAAATGCAAGGGATGCACAAGCAAGTGTCAAGGTGGGCCTGGAAGCCCTGACTGCCGGAGAGGCGGCAGATTTAGAGAAGTCTGTTAAGATGGCCATAAAACGTTGGTATCCTTGGCTTCATCGTGTTCAGCCAGTTGCTGAAGCATCATGCATTACTTTTTGTTGCCACTGGTGTTCATGCAGTCAACTATTCCACGATAGCCTTCAACGCTTTGCTGCCGTTGAACGCATATGACCCTCTGACAATAGGCAAATATAATCCATGCTACAATCATCAGCCTGTCTTTCCGCATCTGGATCCCCGCACTGCAGATACCTCGAAAGGACAGAAGACAGCTTTGCAACTTAGTAGATTAACGATAGTGCTCGATGAGGCGAGTATGAGCGGAGGCAAAGGCAACGGTACTCTGTTTGTAAGCCATGAGTTGGTTAGGCTGCACGGGCCGAATGTTCACTTCTCTCAATTTGCTTTAATCAGACGTCAACCAATGTCAACGCTATCGCCAGTTTCAATCTCATTGCCGTCCAACCTCTAGACTCCGCTGCTTTCGTCCATGTCTGCCTAAACCTGACGAATGCAGGTCCATCAGGTGTAGATATCATTACGCTAGACCTCGCAAGTTCACCGCGACTTCCTTTTCAGCTTAAACGAAGTCTGGTACTCAAGGCTATAGCTGAAGGAACTATGTTTGAAGTGTGTTATGGTCCAGCTATGAGACTAAGCTCGACTTCGGGAGCAAGCAGCTTGCCTAAAGAAGCAAGGAGGAACATTATTGCCGGGGCGAGGGAACTCATCAGAGTTACAAACGGAAAGGGAATTATCCTCAGCTCCGAAGTGAAGAATGCGCTCGAGCTGAGGGGACCGCTTGACTTGTGCAATTTGTAAGCTTTAACTCCTCTCTTGTTCACTTGAAGTAGAAGAACCAACTGACGGCTCTCTTCGTCAGTGGGACCATCCTTGGATTTAAGCCGGATCAAGCGAAGGATTCAGTCTCTGGCAATGCGCGTCTAGCTGTCATTCGGGGACACGCCGCCCGACAGACCTACAGGGGAGTGATCAGCATACCTGAAGTCATTGAAGTAGCTTCCAAAGGCTCCACCTCTACGAAAGCCACGGATGAGACACCTGCAATCGCAACCCCAGCACCACCTCCTGAGCAAACAGAAGTAGGCACAGGTAGCAAGAGGAAGAGGGCTGCAGAGGCAGACGATGGCAAACGCAAGAAAGCGTGATCTTTCTTGGTGCTGTAAAGCATTGTTGATACGTGCGAAACAAGGCATACTAGTGTCTATTCTATATTGCGGTTTCAGTTCACTTGTTGTTGTGAATAAAGTCGCGCGTCCTTGAAAGCCTTCCAAGTACTGTATGTACGTAGTCTTCTCTTCCGGTAATATTACACAGGCAGTACAGTAACGTGCGCGCAGTAGCTGCACTATTCCCCACCTACTCTCTGGCGGCCAGCCCGGACTGTTCGACTTGCCCGAATCATGGCCTTATCATGCTCCTACCTTTCTCGCGCGCTCTCACGTTGTATGGCAGCCAGACGCTCGGCAGCTTGTCTGATATCCAGTTGAACAACTTCAAGGGATTGGTATACTTCAGTCAGGTCAATTGTGGCTCCGGCGAGCTCTTCCGTTTCTTCACGTGCACGTCGAGCTTCTGTCGCTTGCCTTCCAAGCTGGGCCGCAGCGAGCACGTCTCCAACGCTGTCGGTGCAATCGACCAGCGTGCGAGGGATTCTGCAGGAACTCCTGCTTCGCACCTTCCGGTCGAGCGCGTTGATGGGCTGCGTCAGGATGTCGATCGTCTGCCGAACGTCTACACGGGAACTGATGTGATTGCTGTTTGCACCAGAAGCACCTGCTATCGAGCATCCGTCCGCTGCCGCACTGCCCAGCCGACTGCCATCAGACCGCTCACAGGCTCATGACCCCAATCAGCTACGAGGGCCTGTATACGCTGCGGTGCGCGCCAAGCAGCAGCTTGACAGAGTCGGAAACCACGACAGAGCTCTTCGAGTCCGACGCGACGGGCAATCCCCTCGTGCGACCCGAGATCGATGCTCCCGACGCACCGCCCAACTATGCTGTTCGCGTCGACCTGGAGGAGCAATGCATGCATCTCATCGATCCCCTAAGCAAAGGCATCCTCGCCACAACGACATCTCTGTCGCCCAACAAGCTACGCTTGATTACGTTACACAATCCAACCAGCAGGATAGAAGTCAAGAACAAGAGCCTGATGAGCTTTGAATGGCGCTTCAAGTGGGGAGACGACTGGCGTCTGGCGTGGCACAGGAGCAGGGACTCTCTTTCGACAAGCAATAGCGGCTATACTTTGAGGTAGGAGCGTGGGATCAACCATGTGCTGGAGCATTGGTGCTTCATTTGCTAAAAGGTACCTAACCCATTGTGGCCGATAACTGCAGTATATCGCGGAAGCCAGATCCAGATGTGGCTGTGGCTGTGTAAGTGAAGCTCGCCTGGAAGCTCAGCGCGTAACCCCTCGGTTCAAGGCATGCCAGTCTGGCTAATAGGCTTAATTCGCTACGAAATCTTTCAATAGATATCGGCCGACCAAGAAATGCAACCTTGTCCAGCTGTGGGTTTGCTGCCATCGGAGTTGCATGCTCGATGTCGGCCTGACCCGTTTATTGCACGTGACCTACAATCAGACTTGATTACAACCTCAGCCGCTTCGAGATTGAAGACCGGAAAGGCTTGGAGATTGTAATCCTATCCAGTCTCTTCGCTATATTGTACGGGGATAAGCTAGACTCCTTTTCCAAATCGGAAGCAGAACCAAATCCTTCAACAATGCCGATTTCCACTTCGCCTTCGCCAGGACCTAGTGCGAACAGGCGGAAATCCGATGAGGTTGAGACGGTAAGTATATTATAGCTTTACTAGGCCAGTGACTGCATGTGTAGCTGATTGCTCGATCAACAAGATTTCACCGAACGAAATTGTAATATCTACCCACTTGTCGGAAGAAGCTTACATTTTGCATTGCGTTAACCTGCTCAGCGTGAGCCATCTTTTTATAAAGAGTATTCACCTGAAACCTTAAACTGAACGATCGCAATTGCAGGATCCCGGTATAATATATCTGAGCCTTGTTGCGAACAATGCGGAAACGGTGCCTAGAGCAATCAGCATCGCATCGGAAGTCAAGCGCAGGGTCATCAAGTCTTCTCCACGAGATGATGAAAATCTTATGCAATACATAGATTACCCAGGTAGAGCACGTAGAGAGTCGAACAAGGATAAGACGCCTCCAGGGAGGATAAAGGTCTACTTATCTCGGATACAGCTTGAGGAGTTTACACCCAAAGCAGGCACTCCGAGTGAAAGTTCTTCGGAGAAGGAGAGACTTGCAGCACACCTGCGAACCAAGGACAATTCTACAGCCTCAAGACTGCCACCGTCAAGTAATGGTGCTCCACGACCATCTCAGCCAGAACGTACGAGATTACAGCGTCAGCCAGGAATGCCGCCGCTGCCGCCTAAAGGCAAGCGGGCCGGCAGTATCGGCGATGGGGCTCAAGCTGATCAAAGTCGCCTGCGAGCTTTCTTCTCGCGCGGGAGATCCGACCAAGGTCATAGTCTGTAGAGAAGAAAGAGTTCGCTGGAACATTGATACGAACACATTACGACCCGGCCGCACGGATCTTTAGTGCCGCTGCCGTAAACTCTGTAGCATTATAGCATTTTTAACCCGGGCTGGACGCGCATTACTTCGTCCTTCTTATATAGATATTGAGCTAATCCTCAAGCTCTACAAGGGCAATTTCCTCTCGCCATCCCAGCCAATCTAGAGGTTTGCCCTCATCGTCTAGATCTTCTTGGTCATCTTGAGCGTCCAAGCAGTCTGCCGAACAAACAAAGCACCACAGTGTTGCCCAACCCAGTTCCTTCTCCTTGCCTTTGGCCGTTTGAGCTTGCAAGCCTTTCTCGACGATAGTCACTAGATTCGGCATTAGCTGCATTTCGAATGTCCGCGCGCTTTTACAGTGGGGACATCTTGGGACATTGCGGCACTCAACATCATAACGCTTAAAGTTCGGCTGCTGCTGCAAAGGAGCATGAGCAGCCCTTGTAACGGCACTGCTGTGACCAGGCGCAGGGCCCGAAGTCCATAAGAGACTGTATGGTTTCGACCTGCCAGAATAAGGAAGGGGGATCCCTCCAAACTCGTATCGAACTACTTGTTCCGCAGCATCGCTGGCTTCTAGACGTTCTTGAAATGCAAGGAACACTTCCTCTACCCCGGCAACTCTCATTATCTCGTATGCCTCAGCTGACCWKMMAWMWGATCCTCCAGCAACATTGCCACTGGACCCTGACTTCGTTTTTGCTGTACGACCACCTTTGTGGACTTCTTTACCGTCTCCGGTGCTATCAAGGGCCATTGCTGCCAATTGTTTTGCCATTTTAGCCTGTCGGCTGGACGGTGCCGTCGACAGACGCTCCGAGTCCGTTGCAAGATATCGAGGCGGAACGTAGGGCATCGAGCCCGATGCTGGCCAAACTGTCGACTGGCTTGGTGCGTTGTCGCTGCTTTCCGGTATCACGTAGCTATTGATAGGTTCGGCTTCCAGCTTAGCTGTGTCATTTGAGGTAGGCGAATCGCCAAAAATCATGGCACCAAAATCGACAGCCGATTCGGATGCAAAGGGATTTGACCCAGACGTAGGGTTGGCGCTGAAGGGATTAGCAGTGGAGCTTGAAAAAGGATTTACGCTGGCTTGTTGCTTTGCAGTCTCTGCTTGGCGTTTTGCCCCTTGCCGCTTCTCACGTCCTTCCCGAGCGTACTTTGCACTTCTTTGGGCGGCTCTCAGACATTTGACTCCCAAACATCCTTTCCTAACACAACCGAAAACGTATAAAAGACGGTCGAACTCATCGCGGTATTTATTGCGTGGATGAGGTGGCAACAGCGGTGAAACCTTTTCAGATTGCAATGGAGCATATATCTGTATGAGGAGAGGCATTGGTGAAGAGCATAGAGGACATTTAATATGCTCTGCCGGAGGTAGCAAGCTTTCTGGCAGTGGGAAAAACTGTGACATGCGGAAACAACGATTAAATCCTGATAAGCTGAACCAGCTACTGGCTTAGCTTAGCTGCAACCAGCGACGCTACTCACAGCTCGACCGCCGATACGTGAAACAGTCAGGTCCCCTTCATCCTCATACACGGCCATCTGTGGTTCCTGTTCCTGCTGCGCTTGGGCTGCGACTTGAAGCTTGCCATCGTCGAAGCCTAAAATCACGCCGCTTGCGTTGCTTGAAGCATTCGAAAGAGCGTCGTTATCGAATTCGTCCGAGTCATAGCCCGTCTCGTTAGCAAAGGAAACTTCGGGCAGCTTGGGGACTGTCATCACTGAAGTCAGTTGACGCTGGTTGTTTCAACACCAAGCTGGTAGGGGGAAGTGTGGTCGTTTTGAGAAGTTTGTTTCAGTCATGCTACACTTGCAATACCGCTAAGCATTCGAGACTGAGTCAGGTGGGGGAGTAGCAGCGGTAAGGGCGCGTTGAGCCTGGCAACATCTGTCAAGGTGAAACACTTCTAGAGCTTTGCACCCTCAGCACACCCTTGCCAGCTTGGGGGTGTCAGCTCGATCCCCTCTCAAACAAGCCAAACGCGGTGCCGTACAGTGTGGAAGGCGAATACTCTGGACAGTTCGAGTACAGCCCATCAGCGTGAACCTCATTGCTGATCTGAGCTTTCTTCTTCCAGACAGACGGCTAGGTTTGAGCCTCACCCCGCGCCCATGAACGCAATTGCTAGCGCACGTGACTTTGTTGCAACTTCGAATATGTAGTTTAATACCGGTACATGTGATCAATGACGCTTCCAGCGCAGGCGCAGACATGCAAGCTATGTTCGCAGAGCAGGTATCTTTGTGCTTCCTCAAACCTGAATGAGCAGAGCCCGTTCACGCGTTAGAAGCTTCTACGCTCTCGTTTGTGTGACGGACGGGCATCACCGAAGATCGTACCGAACGGCTCAAGACTTTCCGTCTTCACGACTACCGCCCTCACTCGAACTTGTTTACCTCTCAGCTGAAGACCTGGATGCATGCCGACTCCGCTTCTGCAGGTCGCCCGCTGACAGAGGAAATCGCAAGGGGCCACGAGACACTGCACTGCGGCAGTGCTATGAGAATTGTAAGACCGCTAAGACAAATGCAGAGAGGCAGGATGGCTAAACCACATATGTCTGGACGAACGCATGACATGCCATCGCAGAAGGTAAGTCCCGTCAGGCAGCAGCGAATTGTGGGATTGTGGCAATTAAGTAGGTACCTTCAGATCATCGTCTATCCCATTGTGGATGATCTTTACGGGAGAAGAGCCTAAGCATACCACCTGTAAAGACATAGACTCGCTTCAGCGAATCAAAGGAGTGTGTATTTCCGTCAAGCAATTGGCATCGATGCTAAGAAGCTAACACCGCTCTCGTAACTGTCAGGAACTATATGCCTTTCAGAGCAAGCTCTTTCTGACCGATTCGGATCATGCTGAAGCCTTCGAGCACGTGTTCGAATATCTATGGCACCATTCATCCCTCAGGAGACCGACGATTTGCCTGCCCTCGAGAAATACCTTTCCGATGTGAAGTCGCTGGAAATAGCAAAGCAATTCAGACGAAGTCAACACTTTATGCCTACCCATAAGGCTGCTCTACCTATGCTCTCGTAGCTGATTCGGGCAAACCAACCTTTCCCTTGAACAGCCCTTCATCCATCCGCTCCTCGTTATACGCCTTACGAAACGCGGCTGGCTTAATGGCGGCACCTATAGATAAGCTGATGGGCCTTTTCAGGCAGGGCGTCCTTGTACTAGGTAGTACTTGTGGGTGCTTGCGAGCATCTCCTATACCTCACAGCCAAATGCGTGCGTTTTCTGACTTGCTGAAATGTCAAGAGAGAGGGTTTTGACATGAGCTACTGACCATACTCGCTCGTCTCCCCTGTGCCTAGTATGGTCGTCTTGGAATCTATTTTCGGCCCTGAAGCGACAGTACTCTACAACCTCCCTGTCTGGTCTACCAAGAAAAAGGACAGAGGCAGATTCAATGTATACGTGGGCCAGAATTTGCTTGTACCGCGTCATTACAGACTCACCACGACGACCTTCACTCCAGCAGTCTGACGGACATCCACTTCCCCATACTTGTATCCTATTCTGCAGGGAACCGGTGACCAACATACAAGCGCCTCACAGGAGACAAGCACGCAAAGAGTATTTGTTAGACAGAAGTACGTCCAGGCCCTCAGCATCTGTCTAATGCCAAACCAGTCTGCGCCCTGCTGATTCCGCCCCCTCCCTCTTCTGACCTGCTTCCACACTGTCTTCCTTCTTCAACAGCATCATAATACCTGGTGGACAGAATTTCGTAATGAAAAACGACAAAGGCGCGGAAATTATGGCTTTCGACGGTCTGGAGTTGAACTACTGTAGATTGTTATGCACTCCAGTATGCTTCTTAACAGCTCTGCACGGGGATCAAGGTTACGGACGGGCTAGTGACCTATTTCCAACCCGCTTTGAGACGATGATGGGGTACAAGATGTATAATAGCCATTGCTTCGGATAGCTTTAGGTTTTGATCTTCCCACCAAACGCTGAAACATGCGAGATGATCAGGAATGCCTTTGTGAACGATGTCCGTTACTGCCGGTTCCAGGCCCCAGTGAGAGATAGTCGCACAGCAAGCCCTTTGTTCAGACTTGGCTCACATACGTTGCGTTCGCTGGCCGCCTGCTCACTTGGTTTCCTTGTTTGCCTTGTCAGCTTACAACACACTTGCCGCCGTAAGCTTCACTTTCGCTTGAACACAGTCCAAACCCTACACCAATAATCGAATATGGCTTATGTCAACATCCAAGCTATCGTGATAGGAGGATTCTTAGGCCTAAAGATAGTAATCTCTAGTATAGCGTCAGCGCTATATCCATCCTACCATACTAAGGATTTAGCAGCTGAAGAGAGGATTTTCGTCTTGAAATCGTCCAATTTCGAAGTTTTCACCGAAAAGGCGGCAAACACGTTCAGCTCGAGACCCGATAATGGCGTACTAGCAAGCTCGAAAGACTCGCCGGTCTCGCGCACATCATTGAGGATGGGTGTTAGAACCTAGGTCACAAAAAGAGGCCAGCAATAGTCAAGGGTGTAGCTATGGCTAAGAAATTCTCGGAGGCAAGTGTTATAGCTTCATTCTGGCTAGTCTAACTAATCCTTGTCGCTGTGAGCTATTAGATCCAGTCATTACATAGGAACCCGTGTAGTCGTAGCTTTTTGTAGCTTCGTCGGCTCTTCTGACATTCAGCTTGGCTAGTTAACAACTCTTTGACTCGCACTTGCGGTCTGGCTCCTTTGCAGCCGGTCTCAAAAGAGCCCGATGATCTGCGTGAGATTGTCAAAAGGCCGCGTGATGCACGGTTTAGTGGGGTACGGCCGTTACGAACTCGTGGACCGCCAATGAGGCGTTGTCGGCTTAGCGGTTTCGAACGGATGGAGAGGGATGAGACCGGCCGAACACCTTTGTATATGCGCTGTTGCGCTGTACAGATGGTAGCCACACAAGCGGTCTCCCATGGATGGAGAGGCATGAGCTCGGCCGAATGCCTTTGTATGCGCTGTACAGATGATACCCACACAAGCAATATGTTCATCTGGGGCGGGAGCATTCAAACCTTGTCGTAGAATATGGTCATCCTCTTCCTTCTGTTCCACTCTCATCACATATAGACCAACTACTTGACAACGACTTGCTTCCGATACCATTGTTCGAAGAACTCAGCATCACCAACATGGCGCAGGGCTCCCCCAAATCGCTTATAGCGAGCGCTTCTCTAGTTTTAACCGCACTCTTGTCAACCGTCAAGGCGGCCGATGGTGACAATGGATATCGGTGCATTGATCGCAAACACTGCAATCCTGGATTGACCTGTGTACCTCACCTCGACCAGACACGCATCTTGCCCGACGAGGACCGCGACCTCTTGGTATGCCTTCAAAAGCCGACCGCCCCTCCTGAGAAAAGGCCGAGGGTTTTAACGGCGTCCGCTGTGTCAAGCTCGATAAAGATGTCAAGCCCGGATGGTGGGAGTATAATGATGGCTCAGGCGAATGGAGCTACCGGGCCTGTCCTTGGGACTTCACCTGGGTAAGTAGTTGTTTTCGACGTATCGATGTATCAATAAGTGTAAGCGGGGAGAGCCTAATTACTGAAATCCTGCGATGAATACAGTGCGACGGAAGAGGGCAGTCGTAGGATGCCGTGCCAACCGGTGAAAGAAGCCGACGGGCCCGATTACGATTTCTGGAAAGTTGGACGGCCACTCCCTGAGCGCCCGCACGCTAGTGATTTTGCCGATGACCCGATGGCACCGCGCTCGGTGGATGGGTGGGTGGGGGAGACGGGGAAGAGGAGGTAGGGCTACGGGGGTTGCGGAAGTGTGGAGGGCTCGAGGTGGGAGTCTTGAGCAATGAGCCTCTGCTTTCGAATTAGACGTATTGTGCTTGTTCTTCGAATGCATGACTGCGGAATCCTCTATGGATTGCTCGAATTCTCGCTTGCCCGCCTGTATCGAGCTTTGGCCTAGCAAGGATGCATTTCAAGCCGGGATTCTCAACTGATGTCCTTTTCGTCTGGTATTTTGCAAGTGGTTGCTAATAATGTGTTGTTTTGCTTGGTTCTCGTTGCTGTGCCTTGAACTTGTACTGTCTCCTCTTGTATGGGCGGTTGTCGTACCGCCAGCCAGCCTCTATAGAAATGAGGGCGATTCTTTGGATAATACGATAGGCCATACCTGAAGGTGCTCTTAAACTCAGTAGTGCTGAGACGATGCAATGGACAATACCGTATTTACAGTTGGAAACGCAACCAGCGTCAACAATGACGCGTGTGGACGCCCACGAGTGCCTCGCCACCCTATCTCTCTTTTCAAAGTGCGCGGTCTCTGTGTCTATGGGTGTACGTGAAGTCAACAGTGTTGTAGGGCTGATACAGAAGGATGCTCACTCTCTTGAGGGTGAAGGGATGAGAATTGCCTGGCGCATCCTAAGGTCCTTGTCTTGGATTCAGTGCAACTCGGCAATCAACGCTGGCTGCGGATCTGCAATGATATTGCACCATTGGATATGGCTCCGTGGCCAATCGTACTGTTGCCTATGCGAATCGCAGGCTTAACCGCTTTGTGCGCACCACAGGTAGTTCCTGGGCGTCATCCTTGCTTCGTGTCTTTGCACGTATTGGGCCACGCATGCCCGGGCGTTTCCTGCCGTACCGCAACCACAAGCCCAGATGATCCTGCACGCTATGCTGTGACTTCGGAATGTGGACATGTGGGGATCGCCGCGCGGTCGCCCATCATCCCGTCCGCGCTTGACTAACGCCATCGGCTCTTGTCAGTGTGTGCTGCAGGTCCTCCATGTCAAACGGCCAGCAGTTTGGGCTGTTGAGATAGCTGTCAAGATTATTTTGCTTGGATGCTGCCATTGACTGATCAGTGGCCGGTGTGATGATCTTGCTGGTTGCACTCTCCGCGTAGTCTACGCTTCAAGCAACTCGCAGGAGATTGCATGTGCAGTCTCACGGTCGCGGATGATCGGGAAAGATTGCCGCCGGCGGGCGGAATGCTTGAAGGAGGCTTTTCAAAGCGCAAAAGGAGAGCTTTCCGAGAATATATGGCCAGGTGCGGTTGTCTACCCTCTTACACACACACGTATATATGTATTTCGTCTTTCATACGACAAATGTCCATGCTATACGCAACCAGTCTGACACAGCTAGATCTGCCCAACGATAATGTGAAGCACACGATAAGTGCCGCGCGAATAGGCGATGGTCCGAAGAAGATGCACGAAACTGCCGGGTGACAGACGATGAAATGACTGCTATTTCAAGGCTAATCGCCCCATGACTGTACTAACCACGGCTGACGTCCGACTGCTCCGCGATGTTTGCGATGCGATGAATGGGAAACCGCATCTGACTGATCGTCAACTGACCCGCCGACTGTGACCAAGCGGATTAGGCCATTAGGGAACGACGTTTAGGCGATGCATCTGTTTGGTCCGATTGAGACTTTGCACTTCGTGCACTGCTCTAGGAAGGGCTTGAGTTGCGACATTCTTCGCCCGCAAAGACAGCAGGAGGGCTTCCGGCTAGAAGGGGATCGCACTGCCCACGCATTGACGGGACTGCGAAGGGGTGACTGGAGGCTTTGCGCAGAACACTGACCACGTCGTACTGACCTCGCTACGGAGGCACGTCTATGCATCTCTTCCACATACCACTCGAACAGCGCACAATACAGCCACAAAGCACACATCCTCTCACAACATCCAAACAGCTATCACCAAAGACCCATCATCAGTCATCAATCACCAGTCGCTAAGCGTTGACCGCCGGCAACTGATCGATTACTACCCATCAGCCATCACCCAGCAACTACAGTCACCAGTCAAGTCACGGGTCACAAGCCGATCATGAGCTTCCCATGGCAGAATGATTCGGCGGAGCTAGAGGGTATGTGCAGGCGTATCGGATCACGCTCCATTTAAGCTACAGTTTCGCACAGACTTCCAGCTGACATGTTTCCTACACCGTCCTTATATCGTACAGCTATGGAAGAACTGCCAGGCGGCATCCTCGACTCGACTCCCTCGCCGACACCCTCTCCCGCGTCTTCTCGCGCAACATCTCCCTTTCTTTCTCCCTCACCGGAACCAGAGATCGAGACCCGCCCTATAACGAGGGTCCAAGGACCTAGACTTCCCCCACTCATGCCATCTCATCTTGCTGCCTCCCCAAACGAGCCAATGGGACGAACTGATAGACCAATAGCAGGAAGGTCACTGAAGTTCCCATCGAGTGGTACCTCTACATCGAGTCTGGCCCCAGGAATGCAAGCAGGCCCATCGGGCTCTTTGACATCTTCTGCAAGCCGCCTATCAGTGCAGTCTGGTCAGACCCAAGAAAACAGGCCATTGAATATGCCAGCCCGAACGTTATCGGCTGTCGCATTGTGGAAGCAGCCATGTAGATCTGGTATGGCACCCCCAGCGTCGCCCCAGCAGGCTGGTCGATCTGATAGGGCACAGGCGGAATCTCGTCTACCTCCGGCTTCGGTTCAAGCACATACTGATGCTTATCAGCAAGCATCAGGTAGTAGCCATCCATCCTCTCATTGTCAACGGCGTAAATCAAATCTGGAAACGACTGTCACCCACTCCGATTCCGACAACGACGCTGAAGACTACAGCAATGATGCATCGGCGCCTCAAGCGAACCAGAATAGCGGATACGAGTCGGACAACAGCGAAGTCTCCTACGTTGAAGTTGACATCGGTGCATCCGTAGCATCGCCTGTTGCTGAACCTCAACCACCGGCGCATACAGCGGCTGCAAACCAGCCGCTTGGCCAATCTGGTAGGCCGAGGACAGAGGGCGCATCAAATCTTCCACCCGCCGGTCCATCCGAAGTTGCATTGGGAAAGCAACGCTGTATATCCCCGGAAGTTCCCACCTCGGTAGGTCAGCAGGCCAGCCAGTCCGGTACAAGAGGAGCGGGCGGTGCCTCAACGATGGCAAACACATTCCCCTTGAAGCCAGCACCTCCTTCCGTCTACCAGTCAAAGTGGGCAACCCCGTCCGGATACACATCAAAGTGGGCAACCCCTTCCCGATACACATCGAAGTGGGCAACCGCTCAGCCGGAACCTGTCCCAGATCCCGCGGTGGAGCCCGAAGAAGAGTTCGATGCCTTCGCCGCAACATGAGAAAAATGAAAATAGCTACTTTATATAACCTTTTTATAGTAAAATAGAGCAGGTAATCCTCGGCTCGAGCGCAGCGGGAAGGGTGAATGCAAGTTCGGCCCAAATAAGGATCTGACTCATGATCCGAAAACCAAAGGCTCGCTTTCCCTCTGCAACTGGCTTTGCTTTCTATTCCTTCACTCCGACACCCATCGGTCTATTGTCTCCGCATGGTCCCATCTATACATATATCTATTCTTCAGTTTCTTCAGCCCGCTGAATTTTCCATTTTCTTACTGTTTCTAGATCACAGAACCTCGATGGAATCTCTAGCTAGCCTGGAGAAGCTGGTCGACAGGCCTACCTATTTCACTTTCAAGTGTCGAAACAGAGTGTATTGGATCCTTCTCCTTCCACCTCCGAGCACGATGGAAAGAGCAATGCTGGGTTGGAGAATGAGAATGACAGGAGGGAGCAAGTCTTGGGAGAAACAATGCCGTGTCGGCCGAAGTGGGGTGAGGGGGATGAGGAACTGAAGAGCCGGTCTGTCGGGCGAGGTGGTTATGTCGGCTTGCGAGCAGGTATGGGCATGGATTGGCCATCAAGACAACAAGACACCAAAACACCAAGACACCAAGCCACAAGTCACAAGATATCAAGCCCACGCCCTAACAAGGGGTCTCAAACGCCGCCGAATGACCGTGATTGGCAGACTTTTGTGAGCTGCTATTTCCCTTAGCTATAGCCAGCCAGCAGCTTGGCTAACGTGTAGCTTCGTTTTCACTTCCCACGCCGAGTTGTGGTCCACCCACAGACACGTGTGGTTGGATCACGACTCGAGTGTCAGTCCATCTTACTGGATTGGATTTCTTCCTGGCTCTTCCTGAACTCGCGAATCCACATGAATGCCTCAAAGCGACGATATGCCATCCTGCCATTCTGCTCAGCCCAAAGACATGATAGCTCGTTCCGGTAAGGCCCAAAGGGCCGCAGTTACTTCTACTCCTTCGCTCCCTTCCGCTATCACAGGCTGACCTCTTGAGACGAGATTACGCTCCGTATATTACTGTCTTGAATCGTTCTTCTTCTCATGCTTGATCATACATCCCTACTTTCCATCAGCTTGGACGGGGTCTGGAAGGGTTGACATACACGATGTGGAGATACTTGAAGGGAAGTGGCTGTGGTCCTGTTCTTCTGGTGGATTCTGGGTGGAGGAATGATTTAACTCCGCGGCTAGAGACCATTTGGGCGTATGTGATCTTCAAGTGGTGGAAATTTGGAGGCGATGCGGTGCTATCATCTTTGGACACCTAATTGATTTAGTCTATGTGCATCTGTTTGAGTTCATTCTTTCGTTTTAGTTTTGCTTTTGGGTCTAGTCTTGTAATCTATCGGGCTTGACCTGGTCTTAGTCTGAATGCGCTGTGCGTACAAAGCGGAATCGAGGAGCAGAGTTGGGCGTGTCGTATTGCTATGGGCTGATCCTGACCGATTTCCTAAGCCACAGCTCTTCAGGGAAGGCAGCTGGCTTTGTGTTTCTGTGACGAACCTCATTTCCGGAGGGCTCTATCCCGTAAGGCCTGATCGAGAAGAGGAGACGACGAGAAAAACACTTTCATGCGTACTCACCTCTCATTCGTCGGATGTCAATTTGATCAGGAGGCCTATCTTGACTGTTTTGAAGCCTCACAATCCACGCATGGACAGGCGTAGTCTGCTCTTCTTGCTGCTGTGTTTTGCTCACAAGGGAAGATGGCATAAGACCGGCTAGGAGTAATGAGAGAGTCGACAGATCAAGCAGAGCTTGAACGGTATGTCATGCGATAGCTACCTGAGTGCTACTCACAAGGTGAAGATCCGCCTGCAACCTCTGCTGTACCTGAACACCACTATTGTATATGCACAACCCACCTTGATAACCTGGTCACACGTCTCGCCTGACTTAGTACAGTCTCGAGCTGGTGAAACAAGCCAGGGTAACTAATGCGTCTTTGTTACCTGCGGATCTGTTAGTAGGCGCCTTCGGTCACTAGCGTGGGAGGCAGTATCGATTTGAATATGTGTATATCCGCATTAACACCATGCTACAGACTTAGGTAGTATTGTAGGAGCTGTATTGCAAAACTGGAAATACAAGGTTAGGAAAGATCGAAATTAGTAGTATGACAGAATGACAAATGGGCTGTAATAATTCTTTGCTATGGCTTGGTGTCACGGCTCTGTCTTGGCCTGAAACTTGTCTTGGCCTGAAAATATCGTCAAACATATCCCCTTGACGAGCGCAATGAGACTGCCCGCCGTGTTGCGCAATTGATTGTAGCCTCGCAACGGGATCGCTGATCAGACGACCTAAAGATGCGTACTCCTGACGAAGGTCAACGAAGGGTTAAGACCGACTATCGTCGGCGTGGCATAATCCATCATTCGGCGGTCTGCACCCATCTCTTCATCTGCGACAGCATCACCGGTCAGGAATCTGAAGAGGCAAAGTAAGATAGCCGCTAACCTTTCTGTTCATGGTTTCATACCGCCTACCACCTTCTGCAGGTAGGATAATTACACGCTTGTCTGCTCTGTTTTTAAAATTGTGATATACGGCTCCGAAGTAGTATGGCATACTCGCCGTAGCAGCTTCGCTTGTGATGACGTTCAAGAACCTGATTCGCCTGTTTTCGGAAATACCCCGGATAGCAGGTGCTGTATGTGCGAGAAGAAGTGGTCTCTCCGCCGAGGCAAAATCGTCATGGAAAGGCTGCAATATATCACTGAACTCGTCTGCTGAGAAAGTCCGGGTCGGTTCGTAAGTCATGCCAACAATGTGAGGAACAGCATGCTTGGGCCAGAATTGATGATACTCTCGCTTGTTATCGCTTAACAGGAGGTCGGAAGTCAGGCGTCGCGAAAAAATAAACTGACGGGCAATCTTACGCTGGACCGGGAGACCAAATCATCTGCAATGTCAAGCATCAATGATTGCAAGTGTGGAAATGTGTCAAGCATCAATACGACAGGCCCACCTTAGTGTCAGGCGTCTCAGCCATGACCGCCTTGTACACCAATTGCCAAGCAACAATGAAGGCATCGGCAAGCGGTGGCTGATGATGCCTCTTAGCTAGATCTCCTTCTATTTCAACAGAAGATTGCGGGCTGGATCGTCTTGCAACTGTCTGACCACTTTTGTTGGGGTACGCAGATCTCGTGGAGGGTGACCTACTGTATACACGATACTATCAAGCTTACGCGCAGCTATCCGTGGGAAGTTCAGAGGGTGTACGTACCAGTTCATTTCTGCAGTTTGCATGAACAGACTTGTGAGTTTATGTACCTGACACACAGTGCCCAGTGTAACTTACCGGGCGCAAAATTCAGCCAGACTGGTCTGCCGAGCCTTTGTCGGATTTTACCAATTTCCTGTTGAATAAGGTGTAATGATACCTGCTCGAATGGACACAGAGGACAAGGGTATTCACCTTCGCTATGGCTATAGCCTGGCAATCATTCTCTTCTGTGAAACCCCACCATGTGGAATCAGGGACTATGGCGAGCTGTAGAACCGCCTTAGTTTTTTGTAAGTCAACCATGCTTGCAGAGACTTCGTTAGCAGTCCAAACTTGTTCAGATTTCAGTTCTATGCGTATGCCATGGAAGGCGAATGCGGCATTGACGATTCCTTCAAGGTCACATAATGTTTCGGAAGGATCTGCAAAATAACAGTCAGCAAAAGGGCTGGTAGATATGAAACTTGTACGAGGTATACGTACTAGGATACATCCCTAGATACACCCCATTTCTGCTGATCGCATCTGTATTGTCGAAAGGAAGAGCCATATGCGCTTCCCCCTGGCAATGATGTGAATCCTCTCCCTCATCCAGGCAACGCTTGCTTAAAACTGTGGAAGGCATTGGAGATGACAAAGCATTTTTGAACAGAACGCTAAGCAAGGAGAAGGTCGTGAGCATCACTTGTCTACCTGCCATTTTAAATGCTTGCTAGAGGTGATAGAGAGGACTGAAAGGTGAGTGTGGGAGGGGAGGAGGGAATGAGATGATGAAGTAAGGGATGGGCGAGTAAGAGCGGAGGAAACTCGCAAGAGAGAGAAAAAAAATACGGCCGTCAAGCTATAGATAGCTTGCTGCTTGCTGGCAACACCGCATTTCGCTGCGCCCGCCAGCAGGTGACCCAGCATCGCTTCGTCCTAGCTCCGCGTTGTGCTTCGGTCACGAGCCTGCATAGCCTGAAGGTCACAAGCCAAACGAAGGCTGAAATGAAGTTCCTGCTTCCAAAGAGACGTTGCGTTGTGTACAGAGAGCCTACCAAAGGGCAGTAGTTGGAGTTGACTGAACGACCCGTGGGCGGACCCGAGATGTGGCCTTTGTATAAGCTCAAGAGCCAGTATTGTCATGCCTTCATACACTGTTCGGGTCACGGGAGTTTTGCCTAGACCACGTCCTTCTTTACGCCGTTTGCCCGGGAGACAAGAAGCGATTATCGGACGAGCCAACTTCTTTTACACACTCCGACTAGCCACGCACTTGCGAAGATCAGGAAAGACTAGTTAAAATAAGAAGGCCCGACGCCATAGCCTCCAAGGAGCACTAGAAGCCCTCGTCATGTCTAAGCATCACCCCGACTTGCTCATGTGCAGAAAGCAGCCTGGCATAGCAATCGGACGCATGTGTGAACGATGTGATGGTAAATGGTGAGTGAAAACGTCAATGCCACAGACTGCCGATGCTGACTACTCTATGGTAGCCCAATCTGTGATTCATAGTGAGCCGTACCGCTAGCTGTCGTTGCCAGACTATGCTTACTGATGACCCGCGTGGCGGTTCATGTTAACAGCGTCAGACCAGCAACACTCGTCCGCATTTGCGACGAATGTAATTTTGGAACATACGGAGGTAGATGTTGCGTGTGCGGTAGTCCAGGTGAGCTTACATCTACGGAACTGGCAAGACTCGAGACGCAAGGCTAACTCCCACTTTTCTTACTGCAGGTATTTCCGACGCCTATTACTGCGCCGAATGCACACGCTTGGAGAAAGACCGCGATGGATGTCCGAAGATCGTCAACTTGGGTGCTTCAAGAACAGACATGTTCTACGAGCGGAAGAAGAATACGCAGTTTCAGAAAGGGTAATACAGGTTGACTTCTCCTTCAGGTATGCCATCTAGAGCATCCCCACTGCGCAATATCCACGAGTGCTACCATGCCTAGGGGGGAACAAGTGCTAGTGCGAGTCTCCCTGCTAGACATGTAGCACATTTCTTTGTTTTCGTATCATCAGTGCACCAAAGGTTGTTGTACGATATAACAAACATGCCTAGCTCGCTCAAGTGGGCACAGGCTAGTGCGCAAGCAGAAAAAGCAACTAGCACTGTATCTCCTAACACTCTAACACATCGAGGCTCTCCAAATGCGAATGCTGTCTAACTCGTGACTGCTATCATGTTTGCCACCTCGCGGATCTGCCGACTTCGTGAGCGTCCCTAGGGGCTTTCTCTCATGCGCATCACTGCTCGTTCCGGCAAATGCGGCTTGTGATCAGCCTCTTTGACCACCACGAGGCTTATCGCGAAAGGCAAGAGAGCGGAGCTTTCATCAGCAAGTCTGCTGTAAATGGGCAGGATCTTGTGTCGCTGGATACATACACCGGTTTGCCTTATGAACTCGAGGGCGAGATTATAGCCCGCTACCACGACCTCGAGAAGCAAATCAAATTTCCAACTGATATCTGGCAAGATCTCGGCAACTCAGACAGGTTCCAGCTAGCCAGTACATCCATACCATCTGACCAAGAACGCCGATCAGCATTATTAAATGCCGAGGCAGCTACCTTCACGCCCGGTCGCATAGTGTCACGCAAGAAAGGCATAGGCATAAGTGAGACCATCCAGCCCGTGTTCACTCCTATTCGATCCTTGGACTGGCGGTTTGGCTTCATCGAAATAGACTACCTCGAAGCACCAGTCAGGATGAATCACCAGCAACAATATCCGCCACATGCAGGCACCCACGGGCGCTCCCCGCTATCACCTTCGCGAACTCTTGAATTGCCGGCTATCTTTGAGAAGCGCTCCAGAAGCAATACGGATGATGTCAAAAAGGAATTGCCAGCTGAAGCTCGGCCGAAGCAGTCGTCCGGAGCTGGCACCCTTGATCTCGGCTTCGGTGTCATCCACCTTTACAAGGACCGCCTAGAAAATGACCGCAAGGAAGACGATACCGCGAGCAGTATGGCAGGAAACGGTGAAAATTCCAAATCTCCGTCAGATTTAGCATTGACTGTCGGGGCATCCGTGTCGGACGCCGGTAGCATGGTCGCTATTCTAGGTGTGCCCGCAAACTGGTCAACGGCAGATCTTTTGGCCTTCATAGATAACTCCGTAGATGCGTTGCAGCAAATGCGTATAATGAGGTGCGTTCACTTCCTCCGGGCTGTAGGTTGCGCCCCCACTCAGACCTTGTACAGGGACGCTCTGCCAAACCGGTACATGGTACTTCTAAAATTTCGCTCGGACGACCATGCTAGGCGATTTAAAGAAACATACGATGGGCGTTCTTACAGCGAAATGCTTCTCGATGAGATATGTCACGTAGTGCGGATATCCAGTGTTGAAATCACATCCTCACCAAACGCACCGTATACGTTTGCCTTCCCGATGAAGGGGCCGGAATACCTCGACGAAAAGGCAAGAGAGAATGGAAAGCTAGAGCTGCCGACGTGCCCTGTTTGCTTGGAGTAAGAGTTTTTCGACGTTCAAGACGGTTAGTGGTTAGCTGACAGTATAATTCTAGACGTATGGATGCCAATGTGACTGGCCTTGTCACTGTGCAGTGCTCTCATACTTTCCATTGCGCATGCTTGAAAGGCTGGACAAACAATAACTGTCCTGTATGCCGATATACTCAGGGCAGGACGAAGAATGACAAGTCTTGGCAAAGTCAGCAAGCCAATTCGTGTGCAGTTTGCTCTAATTCTGAGGTATGACTGTGACTCAAATGCAACGCTTCCAGTGTAACTAACGGTTGTACCATAAATCACAAGCACCTTTGGATGTGTCTTATCTGTGGCCACCTTGGTTGCGGGCGGTTTTCAGGAAGACATGCGTATGCTCATTTCGAAGAGACGGGACATACATTTGCGTACGAGCTCGACTCCCAGCGAGTCTGGGATTATGCTGGTGATCAGTACGTGCATCGCCTCATACAAAGTAAAACCGACGGCAAGCTAGTAGAAGTGAGGCGCTGTATAGGTCCGTGTCCCTCGACGTCCTTGCTTATCTGTCTGCTTTGACAGCTGCCTTCCGGCGCGTCCGCGGGACCAGGTCCGAAGCATGGCCCTCATGGGGTAGCTGGGGATGAAATAGCCAAGATAGAAGCCATCAGTATCGAGTTTTCCGATCTGCTTACAATACAGCTCGACTCGCAACGAGCATACTATGCCGAGAAGGTGAACAAGCTTCGCGATGACCTGTCTGCGGCCGAGAGAAGCAAACAGCAAGCAGACGCCACTGTCAGAGACCTTCAGCTGCAACTTGGAAAGATCAAGACTGAGCAGGATAGCCATGTTGCGAAGCGGGGATCCGAGTCTGCTTCCATCAAATCCAGACTAAAACTATTGGAAGAGGAGACCCTCCCAAGCTTGGAGAAAGACAAAAGCCGGCTTGAGAAGAAGCTTGAAAAGGCCACCGAGATGACTCGAAGTCTGCATAAAGAGTTAGATAGCGAGAGATCAGTTACACGTGGTCTTATGGATAACATCGGCAAGCTGAAGGAAGAAAACGAGAAGCGTAAGTCGGAGTCCAGCAGCTTGCAAGATCAGGTACAAGACCTTCAGGAACAAGTACAGGATTTGATGTTCACGCTCACGGCTCAAGCTAGAATCAAGGAAGAAGGTGGTGCGGGCGGAGATGTGCAGGTACAGCAGAAAGCTACGCCGTCACGCCGGCGAAAGAAATGAAACTCAGCTAGAGATAACCGGAGTATGCGGTAATATATTCGATGTTGTTGTTTTAGTATAATTCCGGCCTTTACAGGTGTCTGTTGCAGTCAACAATAGCGCTTTCACGTGTCAGTTTGGTGGCGTAGCAGCGGACCGTTCGGTTCAGCTGAAGACCATAGCCATCTCCACATCCGATGCACTGCTAGAAGTATTTGACAGAGACTTACGGTGTCATCACACACAGTATCTGTCGAAATATGGAAGCCGCTAGCACGGGAGGCGGATTCGAGCAAGTATATGCTTCAACGGCTGTTCACCCAGCGCACATCGCGTCGCTCCGCAGGGAAGAACGACGCAAGATAATCGAAGACTACCAGGTCTGTATGCCGCTAATTCACACACAATGGGGCACTGATAAGAAGTCTACAGAATGCGGTTACGCCTATGGCTATAGCTCCCCTGCTGTCGACCGCATGCAACGACAAGGTGAACTCTGGACTGCCGTCGCAAGGTGGAGACAAGAACTGGTCGACGAGTAATGGCAAGTAAGCATCTAAACGGATCTCCCGAGCGGATCTCCCGAAAGTCGTACCCTGACGGCTGTGCTTTGCAGCATTGTTGTCTCCACGCACAGGAATATATCCAAGATAGGCGGCCTCTTCAGGAGGAAACCATCTATCCCCAAGGACGACTCAAGCAAAACCACCGGGGATATGGGTAGCGTAGAAGTATCGGATGCAAAGAAATCTGATACGTCCACGCAAGGCTTCCAGAAATTATCCGACGAATAAAGAAATCATATACACCGTAAACGATAATTCCCGCGGAGCATCTCTTGGAATAAGTACGCAAGAAGGCTCATCGGTACAAGCTAGACAACAGACTTTATACTGCAATACCTCAAGGACACTAATAAACATCTGTATCTATAGTATAGCTACTTCATTATACTACAACTATTGCAATTGCAACACATCTTCTAATCGCTGTCCGGAACTCTTGAAATTCTGTGCACTCAGAGTGCGGTCGGTATCACCCATAAAGTGACGCCTCGCGTAAGGATTGAGAAAGACGCCTTCAGGATCCACAATGCGTCTGACCTTCATGAAATCGTCCATCCGCGGGAACATTCGTTGCAGGGTGGTGGGAGATGCGGAATGGGATTTCGCCCAGTGTGGCTTGCCTCCATGGGCGAATAAAAGAGATTCGAATTTCTGAAAAAGGGCTCGGTATGTCACAGGAAGTCCGTAAGGCCTGCTCGTGACAAGAGGGGCAAAGGATTGGATGATCAATAAAAAGCGAATGCACGTTGTTTTGTTTGCGCACTTACTTGTACTGGACAATGCCAATGTAACACCCTGGCATATTGTAGGTCGGACTCATCCAGACATCATCGGCTGGCGAGAATCGTATTTCTATAGGAAAGTGGTGTCTTAAGCCTCCAGCCCTTTCCATTTCTGCCTCGAGCCATTCTTTCATCTCCGTCAAGCAGGCCGCAGTCCGCTCAAGAGGGACTACACCTTCATAGGTGTATTGAGGGAATAAGCAATCGTAGTTGAAGATGGAAACCGAATCTCCGACTCGTGAAGTTGTTGGCGAACATCTCGGGAAAGAAAGGGCCAGTCTTCTTTGTATTTGCTCCGTCTTTTCATCTTTCAGTGCGTCAACCGCCACCTCGGCTTGACGCATCTCACTGAAATCTCGCAATGGCATAGTATCTAATAGGCCCGCAGGTTTCGCTGTCATTGCGTACATAAAACGTGCGTGCAAAGTCAGGAAAGAAGGAAAGACTCGTCCGACGAGCAAACCAATCTGATGCCAGTGGTAGCCAATCGCTCTCTCGCGAAGCCAATTCTTGATGCTGTTCACCACTCTTGCAAGGAAGGACGAGGATTCTGAAGTCGGGTATGCAGCCTTGCTCGTTCTATTCATCCGTGATACACGGATCTGACCAGCTTGCGGATGCCACCAAGCTCGAACGTGTTGTGATGATTGCGCTATACTGTTTGGACCTCCATCGCCTAGAGCTTCAATGAATGCTTCTGTGCGCACCGAGAAGACCTCCTCTTCCAGGTTGAAAGCCTTTTCGCACTGCATCGCTATGCGGGTTATCACGCCCGTCATGCCAAGCCCGCATCGCGATGCCTGAAAGAGGTCGTTATCCTCTTCTTCATCGACCGTCATGATTGGTGCACCCTCCTGACCGGTAACTAGGGTCAGTGACCGCACGCAGGAGGATAGATTACCATATTGTAGCGAAGAGCCGTGGGTGGCTGTGGCGATTGCACCAGCCAGCGTTTGATCTGAAATCGATCCGAGGGAGGAAAGCGCCAGGTTATGCTTGCGCAGTAATGGATGTAGGTCTTTGAGACGGATGCCGCCTTGTACGGTTACTATATTATTTTCGGTATCAACCTGTTGTGAACCCTTCGATCAGCTCGACGCCCGGAGAGCACGGTGTACGACAGTAAGGACCGGATCCTGATTCCAGCTCCTTACCTCGAGTAATCTATTCAGACCATCCATCTGCATGAGCCAGTCGTTTTCATGCACGCAAACCAGGTCCGATGGTGAGTGTCCAGCTCCAAATGGACGAAGCTTTTTGCCTTTACGGCGGGCAAGTTCAACGATGCAGCGAACATCGTCTTCTGATGTAGGATAATAGATAGCTTCAGGATGACAGGCGAATGTTTTCGCCCAGTTAGAGAATGCAGGCTTCGGTTTCATGGAGGGTGCATCGCTTCGGCCTGCAGTTTTGACGCCTTCCAAAAGGCTGGCGAGCTCTGCATCGGTCAAGCCTGCCAGCTTTTGCGGAACCATCATGCTAAAGTCAAGCCTTCGAGCTGATCTTGCGGACTCCCGAGACGTTGAATATGGGATGGTAAAACCCTATTGATTGATGCCAGACGACCTTGGTAATTAGGATGAAAGCAGACAGGTACTCTCTCAAGAGTGCACGTGAAAAGTCGCAGGACGTTTGAAGCGAAACCTCCAGCAGGATCGGCGAGGTGTCTTTTCAAGACACATCCATGAGGACCGAAATCCGATGGCTAGTATGACAATGACACACCTGACACCTCCTTGCTCTTGCAACCCAATCTGCATTCATCCTTAGTACCTTTACACAGGCCCGAGATCCCTCCCCACTGTCACGTGATCAGCGGGCCCCCAGGTCTGCCTCTTGTGAAGCCGCATGGTATTCTTCTGGTCCAGCTCAAATGTGTTGCGACAAACAAGGAGGAGCATCCAGACGGTACCGTCAATGTATGAGGCAGGCTATGCAATCGTCGACCATATGTAGACCCTCTTCAGGTGCCCATGTGCTACATGCTGCCAGAACCAGAAATTCATCCTGGCAACCCGACTGCCCCTACATTGCATTTGCTTCTGGAATACTACTGTGCATAGAACAGATGAAAACATGTATAGGAGGCCCATAGCGTGAATAGTGCTCGCGGCCCGCCGGCGGAGTGGCGAAGCGCCTCTTGTACAATCAGGACTTGCGGCCATGATAGTAGGCAGAGTGTGGCCAGGTTGCAGGAACAGAGTACGGATAGAGCCAGCTGTTGCTCTTTGTATCTTGCCCGGTACCCACACCTACCTATATATGTACAGCACGCTGACCATCCGTCCTACAAATCCGGATCCGGGCCTCCACATTCAGGCCTGTACATTCTGGGGGGTTATGTCAACTCTCCAGACGAGCGATCGAAGTTTGGACGAGCGCGTCGGGAAGCAGCGGAGTTGCGAAAGGGCGAGTTCGACGAGTGCTGCGCTGCGGATTGCCTCGACACCACGCTGAGCAGAGGTTGAAGCGAGTCAGAGGTGAGTGCAACGGTCGAGCAGTCCATCGCTGTACGTCGCCTGACAATCCATCCGATCCATCCCGGCAGGCACCAACGATGGCGTCCACCATCAAGAACGCCGTCCAGAGTGCGGCGAACGCAGTCTCGGGCACCAGCAACGGCACCAGCAGCAAGCCTGCCGCCAACAGCCGCTCCCAGGAAGGACCTGGCAGGGTGGACATCCCGGCCAAGGCGCCAACAGCCAAGAGCTCCGCGATGCCTTCGCCCGGTATCGCGCTCACCCAGGGCGGCGAGGACCACGACAACCCGATGTTCTACTCGAGCAACCCGCTCAAGGCGAGCAAGGCCACGACCACCCATCGCCCCAAGATGCACAAGCGGAGCGGTGCGTCTGGTTGACTCTCCGCACATGCTTGACTTTGCTGACACGCACACTCGCGTGCCTTGGTGCTGCCGCAGCCACCGGTGTCATTGTCGGACCGAACGAGTCCCTCAGAGACATTTTTCCGGAGGGCTCTGATCCCCAGGCATGGAGGGACGCCATTGAAGCTGTCCTGCCCAGGAACAGCGTAAAGGACATCGAAGCGAGGTAGGTCCAGCTCGCCTGCCTCGTCCTCCCTCTCCGCAATGCTGCTGAAGGGGGTGAGAGCATCCGCTGACGTGTACGACCTTGTCCCGTTGTGGTATATATCCATGCTTTCCGGTCGTCCACCATCCCTGAATGCCTGTCCCGGCATGCAGCATTGTCCAGCATGTATCGTCCAGTCTGGCACGTGCTCCCTACAACTTGGACACCGTCGGTGTTTACCAGGCCACTGCCTTGTCCGCCCGAGACAGACTCATCAAGAGTGAGCTGCACTCGCCTCCTCCCTGGATGCACATCCCCTGACTGATTTTGTGAACATTGTAGACTGGAACGACACCCAGAGTAAGCTCCGTCTCCCCCTCCTGATCACCGCTATCTTCCGATGCTCTAACACTAACAGTTCGCCTCCTCGTCTTGCAGTCTATCACACGCAGAAAACACCAAAGCGTGTATACTATCTCTCTCTAGAGTTCTTGCTGGGTCGCGCACTCGACAATGCTCTTCTCAACCTGAACCTGAAAAAGGAGTATGAGACCTCAGTTAGCGACCTTGGCTTTTCTATGGAAGACGTTCTCGATTCTGAAAGAGATGCCGGTTTGGGTAATGGCGGCCTCGGGCGCCTTGCCGCTTGTTATAGTAAGCCTTCTTGTGTGGTGGGATCAGCGGGGATGGCTCACGAACAAAAATTCATAATACAGTGGATTCGCTCTCTTCGATGGACATCCCTGCTTGGGGTTACGGTCTTAGATACCAGTACGGTAGTAAGTGATACTCAATGGGACATCTTTCTGGAATACAGCTTATATCTCCGTGGCCTATACCTGCAGTCTTTATGCAGGGAATCGATAAAGACGGTAATCAGACCGAAATCCCCGATCCTTGGCTCACTGGCAGTAATCCATGGGAAGTTGGTGAGTATGTGTTTCTAAATGGGCACATAAGAATTGCTGACGTCACAATCGATTATTCACAGCTCGCCTCGACAACACCGTCTCGGTAAGACTGTATGGTCACGCCAACCGGGATGCCACTGGAAACAACAGATGGACAGGAGGAGTTGAAGTACTAGCAGTACCCTATGATGTACCCATCCCTGGATTCAATACTGTCAACACCAACAACATCAGGCTCTGGAGAGCGCAACCTAAGAGAGAGTTCGATCTACAATCTTTCAATGCTGGTGATTACGACGGTTCAGTCAGAGAAGGTGAGAATGCAGAGACCATCACTCGGGTCTTGTATCCGAACGACAAGTGAGTAATTGAGTGTCTTCGGATTCGGTTGCTTGATATGATCTACGCAGAACTATCGCTCATCTGCGTATCATCACAGCCACTGGGCTGGAAAGGAACTCCGCCTCAAGCAGCAATACTTCTGGACTGCTGCTTCGCTGAGTGATATCATCAGACGATGGAAAAAGATCGGAGTGCCCTGGTCCGAGTTCCGTAAGTCTGTTAGGATATCGGTTGTATCGGCGAAGTGGCTGAATGTGAATTTGTCGATATTTCAGCCCACTATGTCGCCATTCAGCTCAATGACACCCATCCCACACTCGCCATTGTTGAGCTTCAACGTATTCTAGTCGATGAGGAAGGTATCGATTTTGATGAGGCTTGGACCATTGTCACGCGCACATTTGGTTACACAAACCATACCGTCCTACCTGAAGCTCTAGAATGTTGGCCTGTTCCTCTCCTCGAGAACTTGCTGCCTCGTCATATGCAGCTCATCTTTGATGTAAATTTGGCCTTCCTGAGACAAGTCTCGAAGAGATGGCCTGGTGACAATGAGAGATTGAGTCGCATGTCGCTTATTCAAGGTAGGGTTTCATGCGCTGCTTGTCGATTGCGAAAGATATATCGTGCTGACTTCTGACTTGTTGCATGATTCAGAGGGCTCACCTCAGCAGGTTCGGATGGCTTGGCTTGCTATTGTAGGCTCTCACGCCGTTAACGGTGTTGCCGAACTCCACTCTCAACTTGTCCGAGTCATGCTAAAGGACTTTGTCGAGTTCTAGTGAGTATCGCCTCTCAGCAAGGTTTACATGCACTCTGACCATTCGTGCCCTCCCACAGTGGCCCCGATAAGTTCAAGAATGTCACCAACGGTGTCACTTTCCGAAGATGGCTCCTTCAGTGCAATCCTCAGCTTGCCGACTTGATCACCCAGAACCTCGGTGATGATAAATGGTTGACAAATGCCGTCCTGCTGAAGAGGCTCGAGAACAAGGTCGAGGACCCTGCATTCGTGCAGCGATTCTATGAGATTAAGATGAGCAACAAGGTCCGACTTGCCGAATATATTGAAAGAACACTTGGAATCCCTGTCAATCCAAATTCGCTCTTCTCGATCCAAGTGAAGAGACTTCATGAGTATAAGAGACAGTTCATGAATGCTTTAGGCTGCATTCATCGTTATTTGACTCTGAAGAAGATGTCCCCTGAAGAGAGGAAGAAGGTCGTTCCGGTATGTCTCGCTAAATCAAACTACATTCCGGCTGGGCAAAGTTTTCTCCTGACGCCCATTGAACTCTGAATAGCGCGTTGAAATCTTTGCCGGTAAAGCCGCACCCGGTTACTACATTGCCAAACTTATCATTCGATTGATCAATGCTAGTAAGGACATGCCCGAATTTGTGGAACATGGAGCGCAGCATGCTGAAATTGCCTGGGCCTACAGTCTCCAAGACCTGCTTGGCCGATCGCGACATGGACGGCATCTACCAGGTCGTTTTCCTGCCAGACTACTCAGTCTCCTTGGCGGAGCTCATCATTCCCGCCTCGGATATTTCTCAGCACATTTCCACTGCTGGTACCGAGGCTTCTGGTACATCCAACATGAAGTTCGCCCTGAACGGTGGTCTGCTCTTGGGAACTGTCGATGGTGCTACCATTGAAATTGCTGAGGAAGTCGGAGATAACAACGTGTATTTCTTCGGTCACACTGCCGAGCACATCGAAGGACTTCGTCACAAGCACAAATACGAAGAGCTGAACTTCCCGGTATGTAGCTTTGTGCTTTCGGCTATTTCCGTATTGTGCGACTTGACTGCGCTGACTTGTTCTTGTACTTTTGTTCCTGAAGCCGTCACTTCAAGCTGCGATCGACGCCGTGCGACAGGGTGTATTCGGTGATGCAGGTGCATTCCAGCCTCTCATCTCCAGTCTCATCGACGGTCGAGACTTCTACTGTATCTCCGACGAGTGAGTCTTCACATTCGTTGGTTTTGCTGCGCTGTGCATGGGCAACCATGCTCATTGCACTTTTCTTTCCAGTTTCGAGTCCTACCTCCAGGCTCAGGAGATGATCGATGCAGACTTCTCTAACAAGAAGCAATGGACTCAAAGATGCATTCAAACGACCATCAGGATGGCCAAATTCTCGAGTGACAGGTAAATCAAAGCTTAGCTCTCGCTTATATTCAAGAAGGAGAGTCTTTTATTGACATGTGTGATATGCGCAGATGCGTTATGGATTACGCCGAGGAAATATGGGGCGTTGAACAAGTCAAGGTTCCAGAAACTTCTTCTTTCACTGACAAGAAGACATCAGAGCCTGTATCTTTGACGAAATAAAATCGCAGGTCGGAGCACTGTCAAATGTGCACTGCCAAGAGTTAAGGAAAAAAGGTCTGGAAAGAGATAAAGTAGGCGAAGATGAAAAGGCATAAAAAACGGAAATGGATTGGAAATGGTAAATGCAATGCGAAGATGGCTAGAACAAACGATAGAGTATCGGTAGTTTGCAAGGAGGTCAAGGTGGGGGCATTTAGTCTAGACCAATTCCACCTGGAACAGCTCCAGGCTGCATGATCGTCGTTCCTCGAAGTCTGATAGCTTGATTTGCTTCTCTCCACTGTGAAGTACGGTAGTTGATTTCTCTGATGTCGTGTAGGGTTGAGCAATTCATATGCTTATTTGTGCTATCCCACGAACTCGGCGAGGCTACTTTGCGCATGCACGTGCTTTGTGCGGATATCCGACTGGAACCGGGTTGCCGCCGGCCACAGGACGGAATCTCGATGCGTGGTAGAAGATGCATCATCGATTCGTGTCGGGGTGTTTACACTTATATATAGTTATATTATCGAGTAGCATAGCCTGCAAGTTTGTACTCTTTCCGAGTTCACCTTTAGCTGGTGGCGACGACATTCGAAAGCTCGCACGTTCAGGCGGAAGCAGGCACTTTGCACAGCTCCAAAGCTAAACAGTTCCCCAAGCCTTCAATAGCATTGAGATTGTCAGCAAGTAGAAATTCGTGCATATACCATACACCTTGAGGAGTAGACCTGCAAGCGGCTTTCCCGCCCATTCCCTACCAGTTTTATGCAAAGAGAACCTCACGCTTCGGAATCACAAACGCATAGAGACGATATCAACGACTACGATACCCCACAGAATCAAGACATCCAATATGGCTCCTACTCCGAGAGAAGCACGTCTAGCCATGGTGCATCCAGCTTCAACAGCCGGCCTGCGGCACGTCACCATGATAGAGATAAAGGCAAAGAGCGAGCATGGCCTGCCGAATATCGCAAGCCGAAACATACAGGGTAAATCCCGCTTCTACCTTCCCAAGTGTTAGAACTGACCGTCCCTCAATCATCATTCTTAGGCATATACTGAGCGACAAGGTGGCATCAGACGGGCATGAACTCTCCCTCATTCAGCGTCTTCCGATCGAAGCTCTAGGTCAAATATTTGCAAGACTACCTCCAGCTGCGCTCTTTGCATGTTCGTTGGTCTGCCACGATTGGTGAGTGCATACGTTACACGGACACGTATGCTTCTGGGGCTCAAAATGGCTGTGCCTAATGCCGCAGGTACGACATAATCCGCCAGGATTCGACCTGGAGAGCTGCATTCCTATATCATTTCAGCTTAAATGAAGCCCTCATCAAGGTACCTGGCAATCGACTGTCTACTGACAGCTGGCAAGCTGAGTTCATTACTCGACACGCTCTGGCTCAAAAATGGACAAAATCGAAAGTCTCTGCAATCACACATGATCCGAGAGTCGGTATCATTTCGCTCATACATGCAGACATTGCGCTGGAAAGACATGCGACAACGCGTTCAGCAAGTTGGAAACCGAAGTCTAGCAAAGAAAGTAACACACACGGCAACGCACCATCCATGGTGTCCATTTCGATACCCAGAGGCGTAGCATCCCGATCCGACCCATTCAGCGGGAAAGTTGCAAAGGGCGGCTTCATTGAAGGAGCACCCAATCCAATCTTCATCGCTGGACTAGGAGGGAATCTTGACACAGTGACTACAGCGGCGATATCTCAAGATGGCAACACAATAGCTTGGGGAATGGCGAACGGATCCATCCATATATCCCGCACTGGTCTTGTTGGTCGGTATATCCATGGACAGGGCCAAAGAGCTACACCGCCTACTCCTGTTGGAACCCCTCTGGATAATCACTTTAGCATCGTCACCTCCGTTTGTTTCGTTGAAGGGTCTGAGATAATGGCGAGTGCAGGGCTAGACGGCCTTGTCAAGCTTTGGGAACCGGCCAGCGGCGTTATTTGGGCATCACCGGTTATCAGTCAGCTAGCAGGCGGAAGAACGGACGACATCGATTGCCTTTGCGCTTGCTTTTCCAAAGAGTCGAACAACCTCATTCTGCTAGCTGCAGGCACTCAAGCTGGATTTGTATTCATCTGGACGATCGATCTTAAGAATCGAACGACCGTTGACCATCGGAAGATAGATCCGGTGCACCCTCACAAAGATTCAATTGTGCCGGTCGAGACCGTCCGAATTGATTCTGGCAGATCTGCTGTGCTCGTACAGTACCAACTCGATCCCTGCTTTTACCGAATTGATTGGACAAGCGAGGGTGACTTCAAGGTTACCAAATTCGGGCACAAGGATGGCTTCGTCAGCACTCTCACGGCCCTCCATTCTGTCTTTGTAGAAGAACAGAAGAGGTTGAGCAGCCCAGCGGCCATCGTGTCTATAAATGGTCAGGACACGCCAAGCACTTCCGCAGGCGGATCATCGGAACCTACATCACTCTTGCATAAGACCTTCGGATGCATGTCGTATGTTATTGGCGGAGATGATCAAGGGCGCACATTCGTATGGGACTGGGACTCTCAGCCCGGCGGAAGCGAAGCTGTGCACCCATTTCGGCAGCTGCAAGGTTTTGAGACGAAGGTGACATGCATTGAAGTGTCAGATCTGCTCGTTTTCATTGGGACGTAAGTAGCATGACGTCTCTCATCATGGACTAGACACTGATACCTACTGACATCCGCATCGCCCTACAGTGCGGATGGAATGGTGCGCGCATATGATATATTATCAGGCCGTCTCGTTCGTACCTTCAACGAAAGATCAGCCCCTCGGCAGGCTCTCCGGCACATCCTCGCGGGACAGGCCGATGCGGAAGAAGAAGCAAAGTGGTCGGTCAGCCAAATCATCAGCTCCAGAGAAGGCTTTGTCGCTAGTATTGGAGCTCGTATTTTAGCTTGGCGTGCCGGAGATGTGCACAAAGCTCACAGGAAAACACCTAGATCCGGAGGCAGATTATCATCACGGGCAGAACGATTTAGGACCGAAATGGAACTCAAGCAAGACATTCGAGAATCGACGGCCGTGCTGGATCATGAACATCAGGATAGATTGTCGCGTCTATCAGAATATCGCGAAGCCCAGAACTTTGCGGGCATCCCGAAATCACTCGGCGACATGACCGATGACGAGGCTGTGAGTGCGCACAATCGACAATCTAAGTCTGAAATGCTGATCTCCGCACGATAGTTCGCATTAGCAATGATGATGAGCCGCGAGGAGGAAGAACAAAGGCAGCAAAGTATCGCTCTCGAGACGTCTATACATGATTATCTCGAGGATGATCTGGACCACCTCCAGCTAGAAGAGGACGAGCCAGAGGAGAATGACGATAACGTTTCAGATTTGGTTTCCCGGGCTTCCTCCTACGGTCTAGGCAGTAGCCGCGCGTCTACGTCGCAGTTCAATAGTAACACTTGGCGATCCGATTCCCTAGGACATAGCGGTAATCTGCCGTCTTCTCCATACATGCTTCCGACCCTGTCACCTCCAATTGGGCCACAGTCATCCTCTAAGATCCATCTTAGTCCGAGACTCAACCCTCACTTGTTTGGGTCTCCTCGAAGCAGCCCTCCTCCACCAGACCTGAACGACGTCTCTGATTGGCCTCTGCCTTCTCCTGTGGGATCTGCAGCATCACCGATCGCGCTGGGCAGTCCTCGTCACAGCCCGAAACCACAATCACCTTCTCCGGGTGGCAGCAATAATACATGGAGCGCAATTGCAGGCACTAGTACCAAAAACTTGTCCAAGGTGCCCACGCGGACAGTAGGCGGTTCCAGTCCTTCCTTGTTACCATCTCGCTTGCGACCCGACCAGTTGCCGAGCTCTTTCTTGCAGCCAACAGCAGCAACTACTCAGGCCGGGCCGAGCGAAGAAGAAATGGATGAAGAGCTTAGATTCGTATTGGAATTGAGCCGAGCCGAAGAGGAATCCAGACGAGCTGCGCAAAGTGCGGGTATGCCGTGAAAGTGGACCGTAGATTACTTGTTGTGTAGCTCTTCCATGAATCTATAAACATCTGCAATCAAATATAGGCTTCCGCAGACTATGATGCGCTCCGCATCGTTCCCTTTGATAAGTGCTAGAGCTTCCTTGATAGTTGAAGTACAGTGGGCTCCGGCGCCGAGACTGTTGGCAGCTTCTGCGATGTCGGAGGAGCTGACTGGCGCTACCCAAGGCATGCCTTCGGGCTGACTGAATTCAGTAGCAATGACCCGCGCACCTTCGATGTTTGTGCCTGCGAGTAGAGGCTTGAGTAAAGAGATAGGGTCGCGGGGCGATGATAGAGCCGCAATGAAAGTTGTTCTTGCTGTTGGCAGGCAACTCAAGAAGTTGGCCAGTTCCCTTATCGAAGCAGGATTATGCGCCCCATCGAGTAGGAGATTGTTACCTTCTAATTCCACCCAGTCGAGCCGACCGGGCCAGCGTGTCTTCTCGATACCTCGCGTAATGCTGTTTGCAGTTATGCAACCCGCCTTAGCAAAGCCGGAAGACGCACACAATGCTTCAACCGCTGCCACGGCAGTCGACACATTGGCAGTTTGATACGAGCCAAGAAGCGGGAGTCGCGCCTCGGTTTCTGAACCTTTAAATCTAACTTGCGCAGTCCTGCCTGAGGGTCCTTCTCGTACTCGTACTTTGATGAGGGGTGCTTGCAGTTGACTAGCTACCTTGGAGACAGCTTCCACTGCTTCAACATGGGCTTGAGGTGCTAGAACGCACGGACGGCTATGTTTAACTATGCCTGCCTTGACCGTCGCAATTTCGGCAACAGTGTTCCCTAAGAAAGCTTGATGATCCATATCTATGGCAGTAATGACGGTAACTAGCGGGTCATCGCAAACATTGGTCGCATCGGTTGATCCGCCCATACCAACCTCGACTACAGCAAGGTCTAAGGAAGGCTCTTCATTGCTGAAAGATTGGAATGCAGTAGCTGCAAGCAGTTCGAAGGGGCTCGCTTCGAGTTTGTGTCGGCTGTTTGCAGCTTGAACTGCACGTTCGGCCGTCATGAAATCGGTTTCGCTAATAGGTTTTCCTTGAAGAGTAATAGAGTCTCGCACATGTACCAGATGAGGACTCGTGAATCTTCCGACTTTCAGCCCACTTTCACGCAGTATCGAGTCTATATACGCGCATACAGACCCTTTACCATTTGTGCCTGCTACATGAATGATCGGAACAGCATTTTGAGGGTTCCCAAGCTTGTCGAGCAGCTTCACTATGCGAGCCAGGCCAAGGGTTATGCCTTTGCCCATCGTTGGCTCTTGAGAATGCTTGCTGACTGCCTTCCTGCCGTCTTCGACTAACGGAGTGGCGGTCATGCCTGCTGGATCTAATGGCTTCAGAAAGGAAGAACACGCCTGCAGATAGCCGACTGGACAACCTTTTTCGGAGCCGAGCTTACCAGCACAGTGTAACTACAGCGGCACATATGATCCACTGAAGGCACGCTTGTTTTCAATCTGTTAAAACAAAATCGAGATTTAATAGTAAAGGAAAGAAGCCTTGCATATGTCTACTGCGGCCGCCCTTGCGATGAAATTCATCATAATCGCAACACACTGGGAATGCACCTAGTCACACAAATTCAGCTACGGCGCATTTGGTCGCGTCATCGAAAGTATGGTCCAAATTAATCATGATCACCTCAGATAATGGTATATGTCAAAGCCGAAGCACAGTGGCAAAGCTACCCAAGGCGAGATTCGTGGGACGCTCGAGCTCAAAGTGAAGTACTGTATTACAGGATGTTTGCAGCTACTGCTTTTTCGATTTGACAGAAGCTGTTAAGAGCTTTGTCTGAAGAGACGAGACTCCGACAATCTCGCGCAGTGCCCAGACTGCTGCGAGTGCTCCTCCTGGTCCTACCATGTTGACGAGAACCATGAGGACCCACGCATAACCAAATTTGTGTTCTCCCGATGCGGAATCAAAGGTGGCAACCACGAAGCTCCAGCTTGCAATTGTTGATGTGAGGAAATCGAGGAGGAACAATCTGTGAGCATCGTGTGCGAGACTTTCAGGTTGAGAGAAAAGGAGGAAAACATCTTGAAAGGCAACACCGCTTGCCAGCATTTCAAAGTGAGCTTTTGCGGAGAGGTAGATGGAGATTGCCAAGATGAGATAGACGGGTATGAGGGGAGATGTGTTTCTGAGAAAGGGTCGAAGGAGGAATGGCAAGACAACGTTTAGGCCCATCACAAAGATCGGGTAGATCTGCCAGATTGACAGGGAATCGTATGACCACTTTTCTTTCGATAGGTAATAAGTAGGGCCTAGATAACCGATGATAGAGGCTAGCAGGATTGACCATGTTTGAGGGGCTGTCGGTCTTCGAGCCATGGAAGCGGACGTCCTTGTGTAGGCGACAATGGCATAGTAGACGGGAAATACACAAGCGGCAGAGACTAGCTGAGAGAGTAGCAGAAAGAAATGACCTCTTCTAGCGAGAAAGCCAGATTGACGGAAGCTCTCGTAGGCGAATATAACGACGACGGGATAGCACAGTGCAGCGAATTGACCGGCCAGCAAGACAGCAGGCGGCGAGAGTGTGAGAGCCTGGAAGACTCTATTGAAGGCACACAGGACTTCGTTGACTGGCTGAACGAGGAAATCATATTCAACTGCATTTAGGCCCTGTAAACAAGCCTGTCCTGCGGAAGTCGGGTCGCTGATGTGGGGGAAGCTAGCAGCTGACAGCAGCGCAAGAGTCAGCATAGCTCAGGTCTAGCAGAATTGAAGCACATACCGTATCCGAGAACTAGATAGAGGCCTGCTGCCGAGAGTGCCAGGAAGTAAGCAGCTTCTGCTGTTCTGCCCATGATGTCCGTTCAAACGGAGCCGTTTATCGGACGGCCAGGGAGCAGCAGCGATGAAGACGCCAGCCGGCTGAAGTCGAATCCGCGTTGGGGAGTATACTCGGGGCTGAATACGTATACCTTTGGCTCTGTCACGAGATAAGAAAAGTTCGGCTTTCTCTCGGTGCTGAACTTCTGTTGGAGCTTATCCGACCACGTGCAAAATACGAGGATGCACGGCGAATACCAAGAAAGACTCCCACACGAATGCAAATATCGCCTTCGAAACAGCAGCTTGGACATGGTGTTCGCGACCAGTCTCAACCTCCAGCTCTCCAGCTTGCGTAACGGCCTTTCTATAGCCTGTACGATCTATCCTTTAAGCTGAATTGCGTGGAGCCTGAGGAACCCAGCCAACGCGGATTGCTCACGGATGCCGGGTGGGACAGAATGCCACACGCCTATCTACATCGGAAGTATCCCTCGCGGCTTTGTTCATGTGTCCAACAACGCAACATGCTTTTGTTACGGGGTCGCAACATTTGATACTAGTCGCGAATGTCTCCTGCAAGTGTTTCGTTTGCAGCGTTAGCGCTAATCGACTGTCATTCGAGCAACAAAACGATCCTTCTCGAATTGCGCACTTATACGTTGGCCAGAAATAGTTACATTGGAGCGGTAGCAAGAGAAAAACAGAGAAGCGCTAACGATTATTAGTGAGGACGGACATACCGGGTAGTCATGTCAAACGAATAGCATAACGTTCTAGAGCCGCGCCCACCCCGGCTATGCAGGTGACTTAATGGCATTATGGTAGCTGAACAAACGTTCGTCGCCTCAGTGCGTTCTGTTCAATCGTCACCTCCATCTTTCGCCGTGTAAAAGCTATGACGATGCGCCATCCGCTATGCTGGGGAAAGTCGCTAAGCCCAGGAACACTGTGCCGGGCAGTCTCGGGCATGGCTATGAACCGCCATGCGATATGCCCTATCCGACAACTACTGAAAGGTGTTTAACCAGATGGAGGTTGCAGAGGTAGTCCGTCGAAGTTGCAATTGCTTGTGAACTATTGAGCCTCATTGCATTTCAATGAGCTTCGGAGGTGCCCCACGCGATCGCGGAAGCCCGGCAAGCCAGCCGAACGGCTTCTCCGAGGGTCTTATCGCGATTACCGGAGCCCCAGCCGTAAGCTCGCAAGAGAGATACCTTGAAAGGGTGTCCAGGGAGACAAATTTCCAGCTGCAAGCGGCACTTATCAAACGCGCTCGACCATCAGTGAAGGCTCTTGAGAAGTGACATTCCTGCAGGACAAGGCCTCCGTTTGAGCCGGAGGACTGATCAGAGCAGATCAAGAAGATAAAGATCGCGACGGGTGGTCCGGGTGATATTTAGAGAGGCAGGGAACTGCAGAGCGGCCTTGACGGTTTCAGGGCAATCCTGTGCTCTTTGGAGACCAAATCTCTCACTCTTCCTAGTGTCGCAATATGGTTGGACTGCTTGATCTGCCAACGGAACTCAGGGAAGCAATCGGATGGCACTGCATCGGTGACTCAAAGAGCTGGTCTACGGACGATGCGAGATGCGCTTCCGAGCTGGCACTCCGTCTGATCCACCCCTTGTGGACTGCTTGCCTGACTCGGGCCCTTTTCTCGGACTGCAAGCTGGTTCTCAATCCTCGCGACGATATCTCGGTCACACATCTGATCGCCTTCCTGCAGCAGCAAGGCATAGCGAGGCATCTCACCTCCATCCAGATCAAAGCACAGAATTTCCTTCAGCGCACGCACCGACTCAATGACCTCATTCCAACTACCCTCGTCGGACTCTGCGATAGACTTGCTAATCTCGAATTCGTCCTCGATGGTCATTTCGTCCAGCTCTCGGATTTCCCGCAGATGAAGCATCTCACTAGACTTTCTGTCTCTGGAGAATCAGTATACACTAGCTTAGGCATGTTAGGGGAATTAACACCTGCCCTCATTCAGCTTGAGCTGCTGGCTCCATGTATGTCCGGTTCTCGGCTCCATACCGACACCGGCGAAGCTCAACAACAGTCGGATCCGGCATCCTCTTTCGAATCACGTCACAAACGCTCCGAGCTCCCAAAGAGTCTCACGAAGGTTCACATTGCCAATTTGAATACTCCAGCGAACCAAATGCTCCTCCAAATTCTACCATTTCGGCCGAAGCATTTCTCGTACACCCTCATACACAATTACGACCTTTTGTTTTTGGCGCATTTACTATGCAGGAAAGACTTCTGCAGCCGAATGGACACTCTTGATTTATGTGAGACCACATTCGTAGCTCCTGGCAGACTTCTGGAATTCAAGAATAGCATGTATGCTGGAATGGTAGGCAGACCTCTGAAGTTGAAATGGTCGGGTTTGGTATGATCTGAAGGCTTAGTCAATCAAGGTTGTCTGTAATGTTGCAAGCTTCGCCTTTGTCTAGTCACATGTAACAACGAGGTGTAGAGCATACCCTGTCGGAGTAGTCGAACCCGATCATCTCGTGCGCCATAAAGCTGGCTGAACACTTGCATCCTTGTGCCCTGCTTACCTCGCATCGAGCAACCAGCAGCAATGCAAGTAGCACACACATCCCAGCGATGTGCACGCACAGCCCTACAGACAAGGCTCTTCAGTAGCTGTTCCGCGTCATGCAAAGCGGCGAGCAGTAGCTCATCAACAGCAAGCACGTCCGAAAACTCCCAGCAGTTTACAACCCGACCCCGATTCTTCGACAGTCTTTCAAGGCGCAGCTCGCCTAAAGCGAAGCACTATGATATGGGAGACGACGTGTCACTTCGTCTCACTGTGAGACCGCCTTCGTCCCCCACTCCCTTCACCGTGCCAGCGGTACCATCCACCTCAACTTCGGCAGCTGCCATCACATCGGAAGCACAACTACCTCCGCCTCTACATAAAGCAGCACCAGAAAGAGCAACTCTTACATCTGAGCAGATAGCTGAAATGCAAGCTTTGAGATTGTCGGATCCTGCTACGTGGACGAGAAGCAAATTAGCAGCAAAGTATAATGTATCCAAATTCTTTGTTGCCATGAAGAGCTTTGGCGATACGAATGAAGCGAGAACGATGGCTAGGAATGTCAGAGAGACTCATCTGACGAGTCAGCACTCACAAAGGGAAAGATGGGGATTCAAGAAGAGAGTCGATAGGGAAGTCAGGCTGCGCAGGAAGGAGTTCTGGTGATCCATACAAAGCCTTTTGCATGTGAGCAAACTCAGGCCTTAAGCATTCCAGTGCACGTAATAGTATACTGATTACGCTTATTAGTGATAGTAGACTACTCTGTTTTTATTACGCTATATCAGCGCACAGGATGTTCTATGCTTCGGTATGAACGATCACAGGGAGCAGGACTCAGATCGTGTTTCTAGGGGACATCTGTATTCACTAGAATGGAAAGACGCTGGTTGACTTGCTGCAAACTATCTTCCGAGCAGTCGCACTGCAGCATCTTGATCGAATAATGGAGGAATAGTGGAATGCAAAGATTGCTCATACAAATAAGAATGCGAATATTAAAACGGAAAGGCTCATTGAGCCACAGAAAAGTCCAAGATCTGATTAACTTTTCTTTTCAACCTTCATGCATTTCGTAGTGAGGTCTGCGGAAAGAAGCTACAGCCCTTTCATGGAAGAGGGTCGCATTCGATGGTGATTTCAGGAGCCGCAGCCCTGGTAAATTGAGAACAGAGAGCGTCAGATAGACTCTTCCGAAGACTCACTAACCACCAGGCCTTGGAAAGATAAGAATGAACATACTGGAAATTAATGTTTTGGCCGTACAGATTCTGGTACTCTCGGACAACGAGGTTGTACCGGCCACAAAAGTTGGCAGGAACAACCAAGGTGGCTTCAATGTTGGAGGTAACAACATCACCGCCCAGGTAGCTAGCAAGCTGTGGACATGGACAAGGTTGCAAATGAGCGAGGTGGTCAAAGGTTATGCAGGATATTTATGGCAGCTTACAGTGGTAATGGTTCCCTTGGAGTCCTCAAGAGCGACGCTGACATACCAAGTTTGAGCGGTACATTCAAAGTAAGCGCAGTTGGAAGACCTGGAAATGAAGACGGGCTTGTAGGAGAACTCGATCTTTCCGGTAGGGTAGCCCTGAATGGATGGTATGTTGGTACCTCCTGCTGGAGTAAGCACTTCGCCGGCTGTTTAGACGGACCCCGAGGATACACGAAATAAGAAGTAATGGTCAGCTTATGCTTTATCAAGGTCTGTCACCTCGGAAGGTGGGCCCGAACATTGTGTTGCTCGTCCGAGACTTTCTACATCTGATGCGGAAAGAACGTACAGGGTCCAGCTTGCCGCTTCTCCATGTCGAGTGGAGATGCCACCGCTAGGGCGGCAAGAAAGGTGGGAACAAGGGCGAGTAATGAAGCGAAGTACATCTTGCTTATGTATGGCTGTTTGGCTACGGTCGCGAGTGGAGGCTGCGGAGTCGGTTCTCTGGGTTGCTGTACAGTGCTGAAACGTAGATGGGAGATTACGTGTAGAGAAGGAAGACAAGAAGCACCAATAGGGTGAAGCTTTTATCCCTGGAACACGCAGAAATGCACCGCATGTAGACACTCCAGCCCTGCTGCGACCCTGTGCAATTCCTGCATGTAGTACCATCTGCTTGATTGCGACTCTACGCTTCGCCGCCGAACCGAGTCGAGCCGACATCGGCAGGCAGGGCACAGCCACGAAGTCGGGCTGTACCAAGGCTGTACCAAGGGTGGGTACAGCCCGAATTGCCGGCCTGAAGTGTGACACATTGCAGGGGAAGACCCGATGCAGCACTACAGCATGATTGGCGGCCTATTTATATACACATCACATCGGTTCGACTTTCTCGTTCTGACAGCCGGCGGTCACGTGCTCTGAGAGCCAAGGTGACATGCAGACATCCGGCACGCTCATAGTAAGCGAATGCAAGGCATTCATGGCCAAGCCACCAAAGGTTGGGACAGCTGGCTTTGGTACTAGTTCCAGCTGAAGTGCAGGGGACTATGCGGATGGTCAAAAATGGGTATCATCAGCTTCGAAGCTTCAAGCCAAGTCGGGCCGATTGCACTGCCATGTAGATGGGCGATCGGACAATCATGCACCGTAAGCTCTCGCCCCATTGATGGTCCCTACCTCGATGTCGCCTGCTATCGCGCAAATTCATGTCATCAGTGCTATGGCTGTGTTAAGGTCAGTGCCGTGGCTGACTTCATATGGCCGAGATTTGACTTTCACAGCACACCCGTACAGGATGGGCTTCCGAAACTTTGGTCAAGTTGGTTCTGCAGGACACCACGCTAAACTCCATCGTTCCGCACTCTGTGCCTGAGCGGAGACGTTGCCAAAGACTATCACCGCCATCTGGAACACCATCAGGCTAGCATTACGATTGGACTAAAAACGATGTTGTTGCTAGCCGCTTGCAATGAATATAGTCGATGAACAATGGTTACAAAGACGACTCGGAAAGACGTGAGGCCGGGGAATCGAGACAGCGTGAAGTCATATCGTTGTCGAAAACGAGTTTATCGCTTGCCGCCAGCCTTCATGTCCTTCTTGCTCAACTTGGGTTGCGCAGCCTTGCCTGAGGACTGTGTGCAAAGAATGACATCGGACAGGTCAGCCCGGGTCGATTAGCCACGCCGTCCACCATTCAATTTGTGATGGCGCACCTTGTTCGATTTCTTGGCTTCTTCAGCAGCCTGCTTCTTTTGCTTTCCTGCAGCGAGGGCAGCGGTTCGTGCAGCGGCACGAGCTTCTGGCTTCTGGTCTGTAATCATGCGAGAAAGTCGCGCGGCGAATTCACATATCAGCAAAGGGGGTTCCACGAGTTCTCCAGTGACCTTAGCTCCATCGACGACTAACTTCTTCGGGCTGTGATATCGGCGAGCGATAGACCACCAACACCTCGGGCAGCCTTGACGGTCTTGCGCGAGCGCTTCTTTGCGACCTCCTCGGAAACACCCTTTCGGTTCACACGTCTGTAGACCTGCGTCCAGGCGATCTTTCTGGGGTTCTTTCTCTGCTTGAAGAGCGACTCGTTCTTGCTGCTGGAGAATCGGAAGATCTTGCTGTCCATGCGGACAAAGAGTCTGCCCTTGCCTGTTGGGGTGGACAATGCCATTGCAAGGTGATGCGTGATCGCCGTCAGCAACTGCGCCCTGCAAGCGCAAGTCTGGACATCCACCACGCACTAGGGTAGACACGCATGCCGGAGAAGGAATCTCTGCAGAAAGAACGGCGTAACCCATCAGCACTCTTGTCCTGCATCTCTGCCTGTTCTCCCGCCATGCCGCCCTGGCTGCCACCACGCATCCAACTCTGGCTGCCGACGGCCCAGCGGCTCCATCCGACCTGGAGCAAGCGAGACTGACTGTTCGACGCGCATCTTGACGGTGTCTTGATGGAGTCGAGTGGGTTGCGGTGCTTCTTCGTCGGGCCGGTCCAGGTGTCAATTGTCTATGCACGCATGCAGTCCTGGACGGAGGGAGCGATCGAGCCGCCAATTTGGCCTCCAACTGCGGCAGGGAAGGCTCGTCGGGCGGAACACGGCCAAGTTCGGTGGCGGAAGATTCTGATCCGCACAGCGAATATCATGACTGCAAAATACATCATAAATTCAAAGGTAAACTATCGAGCTGTAAATTGCATGCATAAGCGGGTACTGTGCGCATACTACCCGGCCCGCTGTGAAATAGAGCTACATTTTGAGTCATGTCTTCAGCTCACCGACATGGACATCTACCCAATCACCAGTCATTCAGAGCTCTCATCCGCAAGTTCAATCGGCTCAAGGCTCTGCATCTGGGCATTCGATAAATCTTCCGTCTCCTCTCGAGCTGCAGCTGCCTGAATGGTGTTCTCCGCGTTACCGGCCCCTGGGTTCTTGCTATTATTATCTTTCTTGTTTTTTTGCGCCAGCAAACTATGATTGATGAATGTATGCAGTTGTCGTCCCGCTTCCACTCCCAATAGCTTATTCACTTGATCCAAATCAAGCTGTACTAGATCTTCCATATTCTCGACCTCCTTCATGAGGTAGTGGTAATTCTTGGCAGTCTAGTCCGAACAAGACACGCAATGTCAGCTCTCATTGCCAGCTCTGATCTTACTTTCATAACAGGCACACGCACGATACCGGGTAAGCTACGCAACAGTTCTTGCGGGGTCTGATTCACGGTTGCCTCTCGTTCACCCGAGAGTGGGTCGCCAACCTCGTCCGCACCAACAGCCCCGGCAATCGCCGCATCGGGCTCATCGCGGTTCATCTTGAGATCCTCAAAGATATCCGCTGTTGCGTATGGCGAAGAGGACCAGATGATCCGCAACCGTGGAAAGGTGAGAGTCAACAACACTAACTTGGAGTGCAAGTCTGTATCGCTGTTCTGGCTTGTGTTGCCGCGGACGTCGGAGTAAGTCTGCAATGATCTGGTAAGCCCAAATACTGTCCTGTATGCGTCAAGCTGGTTCCTACCTCGAGCGAGAAAGATTTCTTCTGATCGAATTCAATCAAGAGGACTGCTATCTTGTAATGAGTAGACATGACCTCGCATTGTTGGTACCTGGGTACATTGTTCAGATAAGCTCGGACAACCCTTGAGCAATACCAAGCATGATTGCACGTCCACTCACAATCGCCCAGAATTGAAACTCTGGATCAGATCAGGCAGACTTTTCCTTTCTACCACCATCTCAGGCGACAGAACGTAATCTCCAATGGTCAGTGTGACGGGCACGATTACGAAACCTGCTGCATGCAATAATGACGGCAGCGACGAGCGAAACTCTCGAACATCAACAACAACCTGCGGCAGAGTACCTTAAATTAGTGGGTCACCCAGCCATCGGGTGTTTATTGAGGAGTGCAAAACACACCCTAGGTGGATCGGCTCGAGCATGCTTTGCTCCTCCTGCTATACGAGTATTGACGGTCCGGAGGAAGTCATCAGCTCGACTTTCATTTGGCCGCCTGTCTGCTTGCAGCGGAATAGCCATGCTCTGTAGTAATGCATGTCAGTAGGCCTTCCGAGCCTTTCGGGCTCTACGGTAGACTTACCGAGCGTTCTCTGATAAGCCTTTCGAAGGACTCTCGTTCTCTACGTATCGAACTCAGATATTTCTGCTCTTCTGCCGAATTATCGTACATCATAAAGTACGTCATTATCCTGATGCCTGGATGAGCAGCACGGTAGATCTGAAATTGTACCTCGTGTGATTTGCTTTTATTCGTAACGAACAACCCCTGACATCCGAAGCTTACCTCTAAGCGTCTCACGAAAGCCGGATCCGGATCATAGATAATAACATATTTGGGCCGTAGCTCTTCCAGTATTCTGTCATCTTCGTCGCCTGCAAACGCACGGATGATGACAGTTTGTTCCGTTTCGAGCAATCCGAAATATTCATCGAATGCTACAGGATCGAATTCTTCATCGGGTTCCTGTAGAGTTGCAGGAAGGCCCGAGACTGCTCCATCTTCCCCAATTCCGCTTGAATGAGCCGCAGCATCTGCCAACTCTGCAGCTTCCCGCTCAAGTATGTCGGTAGATAGTCCACCTGGAGGCTTGACCTTGGTACTGCTTCTGTCATTCGGATTGAATGTACCACCACCGCGCATCCTACGGCGTTTATTGACATGCGAGCCATGTTTATATAAACTTTTTCGTTTTAGCGCAGCAGACTCGTAATTGTTGTCTTTGCTAGCACCTCCTGCACCGCTGTGCTTTCCCGCACGGACGACCGACCCGTTCGTTGCACCCGCCGCATTCTGAGCTTGATCTTGGTTGTAGACGATACCAGCGAGAGTAGTGACGCTGGCTTCCTTGATTCCGCGTGACATCTTTCCCATGCTGCCTTTCCACAGGAAATACTCCGCTGCCCGAGCTAACAGTAGGTCCCTGCCTCCTGGGGAAGCCCTCGTGGGCAAGTCGTCCGTAGCGTCGCGATTGAGTTCAGGTATGGAAGACAAATATTTCCTCAATGTAGTAACCGTTCTCACAGAATTGCACATGACCAAGATAGTGTCGTTTACAGCGGTATCGTCGCTTTCATTAAAATTAACAGGTGACCAATGAATTTGATTCTCGATCTCTTCTAATATCTCTCGCAGGACGAACCATTTGGGCTGCTCTTCGAGAACTGGAACCGTACCTTCGGGTGACCAGTATGTCCAGGGGCCCTTCTGAGCTAACCTGGAAGCGTACATATCCTCTGGTAAGTCGGTTGTAGCGCCCTCTTTACCCTTCGCTCTGGCTGATATGCTTCGAAAAGCCTCCGCTGTGTTATCACCTGGATCTTCACCATCTTGGGTCAGATCGTGTATGATGCTTTCCGCCGCCTTTGCTTCCCGTACTGGGCCTACGCCGGCCGACTGTTCAGGCGGTGCTAGACCAGGCGCGGATTCTGTAGCAGCGATAAGAGCTTCGTTGTCAAAGATTGAATCGTCTTCTCCGTTCCAGTACTCGTCTTCTTCTTCGGTATGCGCTTGAGTTACAATCTTGCCATGGCTGGACGCAGGCTGAGCACTACTATTCTGCTGAGATGTTGCGATGTCTTTCTGCTCGTCTGGCTGTACGGCGACTTTCTTATATACTCGCTCTCTTGCTGTTTCGAGTATCGTATCTGCGGCTGGCAGGAACAGCCAGGGGCTTGGATTTACTACCGGCTTGCCGGTCGTAAAGTTCGTGGTGTTACTGGCTAGAATGGTGTCAAGGAATTGATTGAAGGAAACAGCATCGAACGATAGGAGGTAGGTCAGGAGTTGCCGAAGGGTAGCGAGGTCGTTGACAAGCTGGCGTGTTTTAGGGCCTATGCGATTCCATTGGGGGTCTAGCTGGGAGCGTATGACAGCATCGAAGGATCGAAAAAGGGCGTTTTGCACAGTCAGGTCGTCCACTTCGATCTACATGAATATTACTCGTCAAATCTGGGTCTTTCATGGGCTGTACATTTGGAATCCTACCACAGTATTACTCCTCTTTAACTCGGACAATGTTGCGTCCATACACTCGATGATTGCCGTCTGGATGGTAGACATCCTATCACTCAGGGGCTGATGTATCTGTATAACGTTTTGGTCTGCCGACTTCTTTCGGTCCACATCGGCTGCCACTATTTCGTGAAAGCGTGGATATAGGAAGACATGGCGAATATGTAGCTGCGTCAACACCGTCTGCAGAGGTGCTACGCCATAAGTAAAAGATTCGGGCTCATCAGAGAACGCTTTGATGAAGCCGTCCTATGTAATTTCCGGAGTCAGCTTGCCCAGCTCGCATTACACGTGCACCGTGTATAGCACTCCTGCCTCAACTCACCTTATTCTTCTCTCTGTAGACGCGCATAACGAAAGCTTCCATGGATGTCGGGGTGACATCTTCAGCGTGCATGACAACTATACCCGTCAAGTCAGCGACAGGTATTCTATCGAGCAGCATGTCTATAATGAGGATTCGGGTTGTGATCGACACGATTCCGCCTCTTTTGTATATGGCTTGTCTACAACGCCATGTCAGGAACCTCCACGTGACGATTCTCCAAAGTTATAGGCTTGCCTTACCTGTCCTTAGCCGGCGTGTCAAACCGAACAAGAGTGATCCTCTGGCCCAATTCGTCACTTAGGCCGTTCTCCTCTTCCGGAGTAGCATTCACTAGGACGACAAGGCTCGATTCCTCGCTGAATGCCTCGAGGAAGGTGCATAATATCGAGCGCAATCCGAGACCCCGGGCCAGCAGGAGCAGGCCATCGGAATCCGGTCCTGGTGCGCTGAGCTGCTCAATGATGTGTTGCTGGAAAGGCAGCAATCGGATGCTTGACTCGGCCATTTCGCCGGGCTTTGTAGTATTATCTCATCTGGTCCCTCTGCGGCAGGTCACCAGCAGGATTACCGCGGTATAGCAGGCATAGTCTCTGTCGAGCTTTCGGTTGCAGGTTTGCACTGAGAGAAGCCTGCCAGGAAAGACCGAACGTGATCGAGAGCAGCTTGCATGTACAGGCAGCCGACCATGCCGAAGCAGCCCAGCTTGCTTTCCGGCACATCTGACCATCCGCATTCACGATTAGACCGTCTGTCCAGGTACTCGCTAAATCGCTCGCAGCTCTCTGTACTGCTGCCGGGCTCTACGCAATCTACACGACTTCGTCATTGCCGCCTGCCGCACAGGTTGCACACAAAGCGAATATGGCCGCGGCAGCATTGAAGAGCATCGTCGTACCCGCCAAGAAAGCACACAGCGCAACTGTCATCTTTTCTCACGGTTTAGGAGACACCGGGCATGGTGCGCAGTGCCGCTGTTTTCGATGAAGGAACTGCCTGCTAACGGTTAGAATGTTCTTTGTGTAGGCTGGTCCTTCCTAGCTGAACAGCTCAGCTCAACCTTCCCATATGTCAAATGGATCTTCCCACATGCGCCTAGTATTCCTATCACCATCAACAATGGTTACTCTATGCCAGGCTGGTTTGACTTGCGGTATGTATATGGACGGAGACTTACAAGCACACGAACCGCTAATGAGCATTTCCAGATCTTTGAAACCACCTCGCCTCGATGACGCCCGTGAGGAGGACGAGAAAGGCATCATGGAAAGCGTCAACAAAGTGCACGCATTGGTGGCCGAAGAAGCTAAACACGTGCCATCTGAACGCATAGTCGTTGGAGGATTTAGCCAAGGCGCAGCACTGAGTCTGCTAGTCAGTCTGACTACCGACAAGAAGGTAAGACTATCGAATGTCGATTACACTTGTCCGCTTACAAACGTCCCGGTGGTAAAATAATGGCTTGATAGATCGCCGGAGCCGTGAGCTTGTCCGGATACTTGCCTCTGGATAAGAAGGTAGCCGAGGCGAGTGGTTCCGTACACTGTGACCTTTTGCTTGTTCTAATTTTCAGTTGTAGATTCGAAAATCTGGCACACAGAGTACAAAGATCTTCATGGCACATGGAACGTTTGATCAGGTTTTACAGTAAGTGGATCTCACATTCGTCGCAATGCTACTTGTCTAATGCGTGATCCTCCGTAGATATGCCTGGGGTGAAACATCGTACAAGTTCTTGAAAGAAAAGCTAGACATGCCAAACGTTGAGTTCCACACTTACGAGGGAATGGGACATTCAGCTAGCCAGGAGGAACTCTCTGATCTTACCAAATGGCTCAAGGACGTCATTCCGGCGGAATCTACTTCATCAGACCCATCGAAGATATAAAGATCGCTTGGAATCGGTAGAACTATGTTATTCTACGCGAACGACGGAAATGTAGCAAATAGACTCGAAAATGCTGGACAAACCAGGCATCAGCACATACGGCACTAGAACTTGAGCCTCCAATATGGAATCTCGTTTGGTGGAGCGTTTCAATCGTGTGCCGGTCGCAATTGCCTTTCATATCATTATACATACTAGACATTGCGATCACAGCTAGATAGGATGTGAATAGACGCGTTTATGCTATGCAAGGTGTAGTGACGCCGATGAGCGCACGCAGGAACAGATTCAGGAATCCCCGTACTGGTATCTAAAAAGACTTTTACTTGCTCCATAAGATCGCTGGACGCGATTGCCTACCAAGCTTCGAATTCACAGCTCGAAGCGTAACTTTGTCTTGACCGATTTCCCGACCTTCTATTTTAGTAGGAAGAGAAGGGCGCGCCTGGACTTTCTAGTATGCAACGTCGTAACAATGCCAGCGGCGGTGGCTCTTCCAGCGCCGTGCCACTGCATCATCCTGCTCCCCAAGTGAGTGGTTACGGCCAAGACACGAAGAGCTTCGTGGGAGGGCCAACCCGCCTACGGGCCATGTTGGTTTAGCTAACACGCACCTTGCATCATTAGCATCCATTGAACCCTCGAAACTTGCATTCGTCGCCTCCGCCTGGTGCGCAATCTATGGCATCGACTTCCACGTCTCCAGCAAATGGATTGACGGGACCACCAGCCGATTACCAACGCTTCTCGTCACCGCCTGTTGCTGGTTATGCTTCTCAACCAGCTATGGGCTCATCAGCTACAGGTAGCGGTGATTATCAACGCTTTTCATCGCCGCCCGTACCTTCACAAGCGCAGCAGCAGCCGATGGGCAATATGTACCCACAACAGCAGCAAGCCTACGGGCAACAACAGCAGGGTGGATTTGCGCAACAGCGTCCAAATGGATCACATGCTCCCTGGGACCAGTTCGGCATGATGAATGACGCGACCACGCAGATGGGAGTACAGTTTGGCCGCTCGGCAGTCCAGGCTGGTCAAGATTATATGAACCGAAATGTAAGGGCCTAGTAGTGAAGTCGAATGGAGAAATGACAACGCTGACTAATCGTTTACTTACCAGGTCCTTCGGCATCTGCCAGTTACGCATCTCCTGCACTCTTTCAATGTTTCCAACTCCTACGTTATCAACAAGCTTCGGCTGGTACTCTTCCCATGGCGGCATAAGCCTTGGTCACGGCTAGTCAAGCGCAACGAGTCCACAGGGGCGATAGAAGGATATAGAGCCCCACGGGATGATATCAATTCACCCGACTTATATATACCCGTAATGGCGCTGGTCACTTACATTCTCTTGGCGGGTGTAGTCGCTGGTACAAGGGGCGAATTCCATCCTGATAATTTAGGAATGACGGCAAGTCGCTCCCTCGGCATTGTCTTCATCGAGTTTTGCTTCATCAGATTAGGGACATACCTGCTTAGTATCGGGGGAGAAGGGACGGTAGTCGATTTATTTTCCTATTCTGGATACAAGTTTGTCGGAATCATCGTCACGCTTATCTGCCAGCTGCTCAACATAAAGGGTTGGATGTACTGGTCTGTCTTTGTTTACGTTTTCTGCGCAAATGCATTCTTCCTGGTGAGTGGCCTGTGTGATGCTTAGGCTGCCCGCGTCCGGTCTGACCATTTTTCTCTATCATGACAGCTCCGCTCACTCAGATACGTTGTCCGTCCGGATCCAAGTTTACAAGGCACGTTCGACACCAGCAATAGTACCGTCAATACAAGCACGATTTCCCACGCCCAGCGCAGCAGACGTATAAAATTCCTGTTCGCAATCGCAGTTAGTCAAATCGGTAGCATGTGGTACCTCGTGCGAGTGTAGACCCTGATATGATTGTTGTGTGCGATGCGGTAATGTGGTGAAATGAGCTATTCCACAAGTACTTGGCGTGCCACTTTGAGCATTAGATTTTGCTAGTAACTTAACTTGCCACTTAGGCTAGTGCTGATACATGCTTGTGTAGTATGTGCGGTCGTGCTATAACATTACTAATCATCAAGGCGGATCGTGAGGAGATGCGCGAGTATTTATAGTTTGTTCTTGGGTCCTGCGACTTGACGCTGTCAGCGCGAGTCTCGTTTGAGCGAACCAGTTTCCAGGCGGCACTTACCATATTTGTAATCAGGCCCTTTCTCCAGGCCCCTTATATAGGCAGGTCGGCTCTGTACACGCTGCACGTACTGCGTGATTCGCTCTGAAACGAGAGAGTTGTCCACTCGACCGCCATTGACAGCCGTTTCCAGCGGGAAGGACATCTACAAGGAAGGCTCGGGGTTCAGTGTCGATATCGACCGAGGTACCGGTGTGACCTCACCATAAAGTCAGCGGCAGTGGGCTCGTCAGTTCCCGCTAGCCACGTGCGACCACCATCTTTGGCAAGGTAGCTATCTACCAGAGCAAACATTTTCTTCAGGTTCGGATCAAGGTACCCCCTGTTTACCTGCCCCGCTAGTGCAGAACTGACGGGACGGATGAAGAATGGGGATTTCTCCACCATTGTCGAGAAGATCAGCTTCGTAACAAGTGACGGCATTAAAGAACCTGCATAAGATCAGCAATATCACGATCTATCAGTGTCGAGTACGTGGCAGTTTCTTTGCAGACACGTACCCTCCGCAAAATGCTGAAAGTATAGGCTATCCAGTGCCTTCTGCTCATCACCTTCAGGTGTGGTGAAGCGGCCATTGCCGTACTTTCGGATTAGGTAGTCTATGATGACGGCACTTTCCGCGACTGTTAAGTTTCCATCCACGATGACAGGGCTCTTTCCCAATGGGTGTATGTCCCTCAGTGCCTTGGGAGCCAGGCCATTCTGATGAGACGTGGGAAGAGCTGTATTAGTAGTCTGTCATTCACGCCCTTGAACGGCATCCGGTTTTCAAGCAGGCCGGTACAGCTTTCCCTAACTAAAGGGAGACTTGCTCACCTCGCGCTTATACGTCTTAATCTCATAGCCACCAGGAATGTCCAGCTCTTCCAGCAGCCAGATGATGCGCTGAGAGCGAGACTGTTCAAGGTGCTACGCTCCATGTCGATTACCAGGGTGTTACAAGTGGCCAGGTTAGGGAAATGCCGAAGCCCGGACTTGGTGAGCCTGCTGCATGGACTCACATGGAGAGTTACGGGCATGGCAGGTCAGGGCGAGGTATGGGTGTATTGCTGTTCTGTGCCGCTGCAAAGTGCCAAAGCTGTTGGAAGACGTGGACCTGGTGGCCAACTTGGTCTTTTTGCCATTGATCACGAGTCCTTCGAGTCTTGGGTGGACTTCAACTGACAAGACAGCCATCATCTGCACCTTGCTGCGTAGCATACAAGCACACTCGTCAGTATGCCAAAGGTAAGTGGCTCACTGCTGTGGAGTCTTCTATCGGAACTTGGAACGGACCATTGATTGCGGCCATTCGGTATGGGACGTCATGTAGAATAAGGGCAAGGTGAGTAACAAAGCATGTAGGCTACTGCGCTCTGGCGACGTATGGAGCCACTCTCTGACTCTTACCATCGTCGCTTCGCTTTTCCAGGGAGGTAAAAACAGACGAAGAGGCAAGAACGAGAATGAGGATGAAAAACGTGAGCTGATCTTCAAGGAGGAGGGCCAAGGTGAGTTCCCGAAGACACATCGCATCTGTCAGCAGTACTCGTATTAAGCTACTGTCACACTCCAGAATACGCGCAAGTCGTAAAGATGCTCGGAAACGGACGACTCGAGGCAATGTGCTTCGACGGGACCAAGAGATTGGCGCACATCCGAGGCAAGCTCCGGAAAAAGGTCTGGATCAACCAAGGAGACATCATCCTGCTCTCGCTGCGCGACTTCCAGGACGACAAAGCCGATGTGCTCTTCAAGTACTCGCCTGACGAGGCGCGAAATCTAAAGGCCTACGGCGAGCTACCGGAGACGGCAAAGATCAACGAGGGAGAGACTTTCGGCGGAGGCGAAGAGGACGACCTTGTCGACTTCGACGAAGGCTCGGACGAATCAGACGCGGATGTCAACATCGACGATATCTAATCTACAGTTTCGTGTATTCGTATATCCATGTGCAACGCCTCATCATCCTGTATATCATCGGATCTGTAGACGCAGCTGGACACGCTTCAATCTGGACCACAAGTCTGGCTCGCAACTATAAATTACAAATCGATGCATCCGTTTTGAACAGATACACTTCCTTCATGACGCCTGATTTCTACGTTGCGCCCTGCTCAGCTACCTTTTTTCATGCCCTTTGTAGGACGTTCCCCACGGAATACGCGTCACTCTTCCATCGGCTGCATACGTCTACGGTGATGCGTAAAGCGCGGATTAGTATCTATGACGAGCCACCATCTGTAACAGCAGGAAGCTTCTGACAAACCACTTTATCCCACTGTAAATGGTCACCTTCGCTGAACATAATCAGCCTGCGGTATAAGCACTGAGCCACAATGCTGACCACAAGGTCCGTAGCTAATAGCATACATGGCTAGCACTACAGCCTGTCATCTCCATGGGTGCTCATCTTCATCTATCACGTGCCTTTCGAGGCCGGCAACGGCGCGAGGTTCGGAGCCTCGCCTCCTTGCCCGAGTACGGCAAAGGCTCAAGAGGCACCATCTACTTGCATGCTGACCGTCTTACTCTAACCAATCAGTCTCGCCTGGCGCCGTGGACAGATCATATTCCCTATCGACTAGACCGATTTCGCTATCGGGCTACATTTGAGCAAATCAAGCGCGACACACATACGGTGACCGGAGTCAATCGCCTGCTGGTCTAGCTGCCTGACTCTGCTAAACTCTCCTTTAAACCGAGTATTTTCGTAATCACCCTCGCAAGTAATCTAGCAATTATGCAATCCAATACACCAATCATCAAGCAAAATGGCTTTGTATTGCCTGGTGAAAGCGTCAATCTTTACAATGATGGCAACGACGATATTGCGACGATGAACAAGTTTTCATTTCCCGCTATATCGTTCTCCCCATCTTTCCCGTTGAATATGATGGCTTTTGGCGGTACTCGAGTTCCTTCAAACAGCTTGGCCTCTCCCAGCCCTCCGACTAACGCCAATACCGTGCTTAGTCCGAGAAGTGCTCATCGCGGTGCTAAGTACTGCGCCTCTTCCGGATCTCCTGCGCAGCAAGACTTCTCCAAATGGTCTGCCACGCCCTCGCCAACGAACTCAAGTCTCCTCGGTGCTCTGCTGAGCCTTGAATCACCTCTTCCACCCTTGTCGCCGAGAGGTCAAAAATTAGCAGATGCGGAGAAGCATCACCAGGCCAAATGTCTTAATAGGATTGTTGAGAAACGTCGCAAGACAAGCGACGGCACTGAGGATATTATAGAGTGAGCCAATCTGGTTGTTGTCATCTCGAAACTTGTCTACTGACGGTATGGTATGACTGTTCCTCCTGCTTGCTTGCTAACAAGGAAGACACGTTCCTATGGTGCGACACACTCGCAAGGTCTCTTTCAACGACGAGAAACAGGGTGTACAGAATGCAGAGGCGCTACCGGTCCTCCTGGAAGAGCAGTGTGTGTGCGCATCCCCTATCGTTCCGACTGTGACTTTCACGCAAGTCGACGTTGACGGACATAGTGTGTAAGGACAATGGAGCCTGAGATGCTTTTCTTCCAAGACATCGTAGACATTTCTAATGAGTTAGTTGTATATGTAAAGTGCCTCCTGAGACCTTAAATTCTACACGCCTATAATGCAATGCATAGTATCGAAATATTGAATCCATCGTCAAGCAGGCAACCAATTGCAAACACTTTTCCAAGATGATACCGAGATGCTGATAGACCGCAGGCAATGTTTTCGATTTCGTCTTGCAATACTCTACCCTTACATCTATACTTTGGACATTCAGGTGATTGAGACTGCGCTACTACTTTCTCCGACTACTTGTCCCGGTGCATTAACCCTGACTCATAAACACTGAAGGCAATTAAGGGTATATGTTATTTCGCTACTGGCTGATAGAGCGCTGGTTATTCAGGTCTTGACTAGGTCATCGTTTGGATTCAGCTAGAGACGACGCAGCTACGCAACCAAGGATGGCTGGAAAGGGGAAAGTTCCACGTGGAAAGCTAATATTTATCGAGAAGCAGCGAAAAGGGGTATACTACATGGCAGCAGAGGAATGATGAGGTTGGAGGTTTACGGTAGATTTGCCAGTAGATGGAATTATCGAAACTTGTGGTCAGAGTGACCAGTCAACGGGGCTAAAAGTGGTGGGCAAAGGAAGGGAGATTTGTATAATTTGATATTCTGATCTCACGGCGGTAACCATTTTGTAAGACCGGACAGGTGTGGTTATTGTGGTTTGGAGCACGTCGAGGTCATCCAACACTTAGTTGGCAACACATTCTCCATTGCTGGAGTCGAGGTAGTAGCCTTCTTCGCAACTGCCAATAACGCACTTGCCTCGGATGCAACCAACAGTCTCAGCTCCCTTGATGGTGGTGCAGTCTTGGCCTTCACCGATGCTCTGGCATCCACCGCAAGATTCACTGAGAGAACATGACACTGATAAGCAACAAGCATGGACTTCAGCGGATCGTCTGACGTGACTTACAGAGTTGAGGCCAAGTTCAAGCAGTCCCAACCGGAGTTGTTCTCGAGAGGGCATGCAGTGATTTCGGCACCGGACATTTGGGCATCAAAGCCGCAAACATCGGCGGCGGCTTGGCCATAGAGGGCATACAGGTTCTCCTGTGGCTTAGCTGCGAGTCTGGCACGGGCAGAGGCGGAGGCTCCGATGTGCTTAGGGGGTTCGTCGTGGTCGTCACCAGGGGTTTCACCGCCTGGGTGGTTGCTACCAGGGTGTTCGGAGCCTGGAGCATGGTGGCCGGGGTTGTGGGAGTCAGGAGTATTGTGGCCGGGGACATGGTGGTCATCGTGTTCATGCTCATCCTTGCCAGTAGGCTTTGGATGGTTCCAGCCAGGAGTCTTCGAGGGTCCTCGAGAGCTAGTCAAGTCGTGTGTAGCTGAAGGACCGTGGTGCTTGGAAGGTCCGTAGTGCTTTGATGGGCCATAGTGCTTCGAAGGACCGTGGTGCTTGGAAGGACCATGGTGCTTGGACGGTCCATGGTGTTTGCCGGGCTTGTCAGTAGGGTGGGCGCGACCACTGGAGAGGTGGGTGGGGTGATGACGATCCTTAGACAAGGATGCTTCATGGGTGGGAACGTGACGTTCGCTGGAGAGATCGGGTGCTGGCACAACCGGAATGTGGCCTGGTGGAGTGTGAGATTCGACGGGGTGTACGGGGTACGAGCCTCCGTTGGTGGGAGAGCCAGGGTGATGGTTGTGCTGAGAAGGACCTGGGGGGTGGTATTGGCTAGATGGACCAGCATGGTGCCATTCGCCGTCGGCTTTGCCGTGAGCCTTTGGATTCCACTGATTTAGAACGAAAACTGCGTAGAGCCCCAGTGGGTAAGCGACATGAGCGACGATTATGTGCACAGTCATCGTCAGACACTTGACTCACCATTAGCATTGTCGGAAGCAGGTTCGAGTGGCAAGAAGCTCTTCTTCTCGGCAGCAACGTTGCCCTGGACGACAGCGGCGGTGGCGAGAGCAGTTTGGACTGCGAGCAGGATGAAGGATTTGGAAATCATATTTACTATTGAGGTTTAAATCTTATTTGGATAACTCGTGGAATGGTAAGGCTCTTCGTAGGGAAGCCTTGCCTGTGTTGATTAAAGAGCGTCGGGGTGGTGGACCTTGAACGGCGGACGGAAGCTGAAAAGGAGTGTTGGGGTTGGTAAAGAGCTTGTTAAACGAGTGTAGTTACCGTTGGGTCGGAAGGGGCTTGGGTAGTCTTGTCGCTTGTTTAAGCGCTAGCCAGCTTTTGGGATTGTTCGAAGTTAGTTGATAAAGAGTGTGATTGTCGCAGAGACTGTATTGAGGGCGGATAATGAGCGTGGGGTTGTCGGATAGACGAGTATTGTGGTTGTGTTGTGGAGATGGTCCAGTCGATAGTTGAGAAGAAGATGAAGAAAGTCAGTTGGAGTCAGCGAAAGATCAGTTCCAACATGCGGGCGGTTAGTGGAATCGGGGGAGATCCTGAGCAGCATCGACGATTGTAAACAAGCCCGCAAACGCTATGCGGCTGCAGGCGGGTCGCAATTGCTCGGTATGACGGACTTTATGCACGCCGAATGCCGAGCGCCCCTTCTCGCACGCCTCCCTTGCCTGGAAGCCTGCGCCTGGGGAGGAGCGCGCGGTGGGATGTCTGTAAAGCGTCACCGGGGAAGCTCTTCCCTGCTGGACACTGCAAATAACAAAACAAGAACAGGCTTTTGATGGTCGATCAGTGCCCGGCATCCAGCTTTAGACCGAGGCATGCAAGCGTGCCTGCCGCGAATTAGAGTGCGCCCTATTGAACCTGCAAGGCATGCATAGACTGTCAGTAAACACTCCGGCAGCGCGTGTCACACCAGCCACAGGACACATGCCAGGGGAACCCGTGTATATTTATTATTGTCAAGGCTGACCTGCAGCTTGCTCTTCGGACACGTGAGCCATATTTGCCACTGTTGCGGTTGTGAATCACAACTTGTGATGGGTGTCCTCTGCTCTGAAAGTTACAGCAGAGTTGGGACGAATTGGAGACTGTCGCTGCCATGCTTATTGCTTTTTGTTATTGCAAGACTCGGGTTGACCAAGTTGGGCCGTCTCCCCGGACTGTGTACTCGTCTTCCTAGCTACAAACGTCAAGTGCGTAGGGGCGGATTCACGAAGGTCCCGTCTATCACACAAATTCCCACCACTCAGTACATGACATTGTATCTGCGACATCCTCCCCTTCAAGAGTAAATGCATCACATCGTGGCCACTACGCATTTTCGATGTGCTGCTTTATGAATCTACTCTTTCCAAGATTGCACCTAGCTATCCGGGCGCCACGCGGAGTGGTCTTTCGACGTCAATGCAGAGGCTGAACTTACTTCAGACTTGCAGAGGTTCGGCCGTAGAAGAAACATCTCTTGATTTGAGAGGTTCGATTAGGCTGGCGCAGGAGGGTCAGCATTATAGTGTATTGCGGCCATAGGGGGCCTACCTTCTAAGTAATCTGCGGCTTCGAGACTATCGGCGAGTCAGTCAACGGCAACCGAGGGAGGACTAGACTAAAGGACTTACATTTCTAATGCGTATTCGAGAGGTATCCTCGACTGAAATAGGGCATACGTCAGCTTCCTCTCTCGGCAGCTTCTTGAGGCCTTACTTGGAAGTCTGGTATCCGTTGGTCAGCAGGCGCATCACTGGAAGAATATCGCTCTTTGTAGATGAGGTATTCGGCCTAGTTGTACGGGACTAAGCTGTATGTACTGGAGTAAAGTTGGGTTGCCAGGAGCCTCTGCTTACTATAATCTCTAGGACATGAGTTGAGATACCTCGTAGATCGACGATGCCGCTCTTGGCTTCTTGCCAATCAGGATCAGCTGTGGAAAGGTGATCAGCTCGTGCGTACCAAAAGGCTCCCCTTGTCGTTACATACCGAGATTAGATTGTATAGTCTTCGAACGGAGCGCAGCTTGTCGAGGTAGGATGATCCTATGACCTGGCGGAAACTCATCAGTATGGCAGCTACGCTATTATAGAGACTATGATGGGCTGTTGAGCAACTCGCACACCTTCGGCTGAGATCAGGACAATCCATGCAGGTTCTTTCACCTCATTCTCGAGTGGCAAGCTTGTCTACGTACACAAAGCCATGGCCATTCTCAGCGGGTACCATTAGTGCACGTGGCGGCGACACTGAGCGCACCATGGCCAGATCGTTCTTCCTTGCAGTCGATGTCCAGTCGTTTGGTTGCTGATCTTATCGCTAATGCATTTGATGCATGCATAGGGCAGCATCGATCACGTCGGTCTCAGCAAGCCAAGGCGTGTTGTGCACCGGAAGACTCATAGGTGAAGTACAATACATCAAAGGCTGATTGCCTGACATCTATGCGCGTCATACGATCTATTCCTATTTGCCCATACTACCGAAACCAATCTTGCCTTTCTGATTGCCACTAACGGGCATTCGAGCTTTCGGCCGCCCAGTGGGCAGTGGCATTCCACTGTCCCCATCTCCATCTTCATCGTCGTCATACATATCTAATGCTTTCTTTCTCGTTGGTCCGGTGCCCGCAAGAGATATACTGGCTGCTTTCGTGCTCTCCGAACCTTGACTCGTCTGCCCTACTGGTGCTAATCGTGAGGTCGTTGCACTGACGAAGGACATGCCCTTCGGTACACGGGTAGTGTTGGTCGTAGAAGCCGCTGTTGGCAACTCGTATGCAGAACTTGACCGCTCCCCGTCTTGCCTGAATAGATCATTCCTCTGGTCGCGTCCAGGGGCTTGCCAGCGACCAGCACGAGGATTGTCGGTGCGTCCAGATTGCTGCCCTGCAGCCATAGAAGGTCTGTCTCCACCAGCCAGTAGGGGGTGCAACGCTGGGGCTGCCGCAGGCTTCCACGAGCTGGCTTGCCCGGGAGCGATGTGCGCCGCAGCATCCGCTGCACGCGATGGAACCGTTGGCTCGATGGTAGGTACGGGAGGTTGCCAAGACGTCCACGCGGACTTTAGACTGGAATCTTTAGATGACGTGAACTTAGGGGCTGTGCTACTCAGCGGAAGAGTACTCGTAGGTGGAGGCGGCGGCTGAACAGCATTCGGTGGTGGTGGCGGTGGTGCAGCAACGGAGTCGGGAGGCGGGGGTGGGGGTGGTATCTGCTGCGGTTGGCTTGAAGGTAAAGGTGCAGATGTACTAGCTATCTTGAAGAATCCGCCTTTCTTTTTCTCAATTGGCGGTCCAGCCGGCATTGCTCCAGCGGCTGATAACGGGGTAGTCCCTGATGATGTAGCTGATGGTGTCGATGTTGTCGGTAGACCACCTCCGGTAGCCTTGAGTATTCTTTCCAGCTCCTTCTGTTCCCGCTTTTTCTCCTTTTCCCGGCGCTTGTTGATTTCGTCTGCATTGTTCCTGATTGAACGCGACTGCATAGCGACTTCTTTTTTACGTTTTGCATGATTATGACCGTACGATAGTAGATGCTCCTCCCACTGTGCGACATTTGCATACCCTTTATTGCAAATGTCACAATGGAACTTGGACAATGTTTCTTGAACTGTTGCGACGACTTCAGCCTTATTCGCGACTTTAGCCTGTGCGGGATTGACGAGATCAGTCAAGTTTATACTACCAACTCGTTCAAGAGTTTATGCGCAGGATTATGCGCCCACCTCTCGCGCCAGGCGTTGGTCCTCGGTTTCAATAGCTATTTTTTGGCTCTCCAAGACGCGAGGGCCCTGATTGATAGCTTCTGCAAGCATCCTAGTCTCTATGTTAGCCTTTCCTAAGCCTAACCCATTCATCATGTCGGGTAGAGGCACGGGCTCGGCTCGTCCTGCCCAGTTGAATCGACTCCCGTTAGGTAGGCTCTATAAGCTAGTGACACGTGAGATGCGACGGGCGCACCTGTCCCTCGAGCACCGAGACCGCCTCCTGGCGTCCATCCCATGAGTTTCAACATCTTCATTCCAACATTGTCTTCTTTCAAGGGTGTCTTCGAATCTATCTTCTCGGGTGTTACGTTCCGAACATAGCGAGCTGTCCTGCTTCCACGAGCTGCAAGTCTCGCGGCCTGCGATGCCGCATCCGGCTGTGCGAGCCAATCATCATGTTCGAGGTCACTCCAAGCCTCTGATGAACTGGTCTCGCTGTCTTCTGATGCACGTCCAATCTTATCACTCAAGCCCTGCGACTCTGAGCGTGTACGCTGTAGATGGTTGAACGGCACATGTCAAGACAATACCCGGGGATGACAAGGAGAGGAGAGGTAATCAAGTGGCAGCAGGTTGTCACGAAGCGCAGTATGACGGAAGCAAGCTACCTTCTTCGCAGACGCATTGGCTGTGTCGTCCGGCTCCATCTGTTTACAGAATACGGGCGACAATCGTCAACGATGGGTATAGAGGCAACATGCAAGGGAAACATTGCGTAAATGGGTACCACTGATCCGGAGGACAGAGGAGCCACGCCTATCCCAAAGCCGTCGATTACTACTCACTGTCGGGATGCCACGGCTGCACACGGCAATCCCGTCGTCGAAATGTAGAATGAGACGTGCACGCCACCAGATACAAAATTAGCGTATCTACTACTGTTACAGAGAGCCGTGTGCCACCTCAAACCCCGACAGGTGCAATCATAGCAGTGTTCTGACTGCCCTTCTTTTGATTCGTACGCAGCTGGACGTCTCCATTTTGAGTTATATATCGCACCCAAGGTAACGCTTGATACCCCGACTTTTCCTGAATCTTGAGATATCGCACTTGAATGCCGGACACTGTAAAGTACGGGATCTCGAACACGACTGTGATAGGAGCTCGACTCTCCATCTCTTCACCTCTGACCGAGGGCAGACCAAATTGTGCTCTCATCAGGTACTCGCGCCCGCCGCCAAGCTGCTTGATCTTCCACACAAAGGCGCTCTTTTCAGGCACGTAATGCACTGTTCCGACAGCAGCCTGTTCGAGAAGCGTCAGCGAACTATGAAGTTAAGCACGCCTATAGGCCTTACCCTGAACTTCGGCGAATCGGCGTCGTCTGGCACCGGCACGTAGATCTCGACATTGTTCGCTGTTGATCGCCGCTTGAATTGCGCCTTGACCTTGACTACAAACTCTATTCTACTTCCAGAATGTAGCTCTATGCTCGCTTCCGCCCAGATGAGAGGTTTGACTTGAGTATTCAGTCGGTACGACATGAGCTCGAATTCTCCGTCTGGGGGAATGAACGATATTGTACGATCATTCTCGAAGCGTGACAGCCGCACGCATTGATGGAACTTGACGTCTTCCATCTCTATGGCCTTCCCGCGTGACGCTAAAACGCAGGATTCGTCAGGTTTGCAATAATCCGCGGCACCGGCACCGGCACGTGTACTTACTCCGCCCGGTTGACTCGAACATGACTTTGTCATTCAATCCCAAACGTAGCTCTGGCATGCCACTCAGATAGCACTTCATCTTCACTGCTCCTAAAATCTCGCTGCGGACAACACTTCCATTCGAGTTAACCTGGGAGAAATAGACATCAGCTCGAGTATCTTGCCACACCGGGCTGGCGCCTCATACCAGTAAGTTGACGCTCTCGACTACGTCCAAAAAGACTTCATTCTTTCTATAACGAATGCCTTCTGATCGCCACGAGACGGCGTTCGTTACTGCCATAGGTGGACGAGCTTGCACTTCCAATTTATGAGACTCTTGCGTGATATATTCTTGCAGAATCTTGCTCTCCGTTGTTTGCGGGTATCCAAAGTCCATCATCTCATCTAGTAGCTCGTACACGATAACGAAGTTGTCTCGTATCGACTCCTCCTCTAGCTCTTTGAAGTATTCGACCAGGACCTGCATCATGAGCTTGTCAGAATAAGGTTGGATGTAAGGAGACAAAGGCATTTCAAGCCTACATCAGCGAGTTTGTGTAGGAAGGTCAGTATCTCTATTGCGTTCGAGTTCTTCTTTGACAAGGCCAGAACTGGTGGAGTATACGCGCCACGCAGTTTGGCGTTGAAGTCAGCTTAGAGGGCACTTTGCCGCCAAGGCAAGCGCCTTCATCAAACGCACGGTATAGGTTGTTGTATCGGATATAGATGTAGTTGATGCCGCCGTGAGTAAAGCAGGGTGTCAAGGTCTGACCTTCCTCTTCCTGCTCCAGCATTAGCGGTAGGAACCGCTCGACGGTGATGGAAGGGATATCATCGCGATCTGCAAGGTTCACAGACTCGTTAAAGGTGTATCCCATATACCATAGAGGGATATTCACTGACAACTGCGTTGTATAAGGGACTGCCAGTATGCAAAACATACATTGTAGTTCGCTTGCAGTCAGCGCGTCGCTCTCCCTTAGCGCGACAGTTACATGACCCATCGCGACACACCTTGCCCTTGAGATCCAATATAGCAACGAGAGACGCCATGGTTGAATGGCTCTGCGGCTGAAGAGCCCTGCTATGCGTGGTTCGTAGTTGCACCTGGGCTGACCAGCGTGATCGCGGCCTATACAGCTTCTCAATCCAATCGAGTGCATCGACACAGGGGTTGGAGTCCATAGCACCATAATTGACAATGCATCTCGCGTACCTTCTAGCTGGTGTTTTCGCGTCTTATTGGGTTCTAATGTGCTTACGTAGGTTTACAACGGCATAAAGCGGAACAATCGCCCAAACATGATAGTATCCAAGCGGGAGAATCAAGCCTCACGTCTGAAGTCTACTGGTGCTCGCCTGCCTTACACGACAAATCTCTCACTCTTCTCAACTTCGACCTTTGGCGGCCTGCTTTGATCTCGCTCATACAGGTCGCTTGGCCATTAGGAAAGGATCCGTAGCCATATGATTTGGTTTAGACCCTCTGATGTGCGACGAGTATTCCAGTAGATTTTCCTTCTGGGATGCGTCATGTTGACCAGCTTGTAAGCGTTAACCTCTCTTTGCCTCTCGGGAAAATGCCCTCGAACTGCATCACAACGCGCAGAGCTCGAGAATCAGCTTCCGCCAGTTCATGAGAGATGCAAAGAAAGCTGCACGTCCGTAGTGCCTGCGAACACTGATAAAGCTACCTGTCTGACAACCTCAGGAGGATGAGGAGGCTGCTCTCGATGCTCTATCTCTTCGAGCTAATCTAAGCAACGGCTTCGCAAGCTTGACGATTGGAGATTCAGCCAGTGGAGGGGTCTAGGTGCTCGCCTGGTATGCCATCATCAGAATTAGAGTGTTTAGTGAGTACGTAGTATCTGGACACTGTACATTAGCTGCGAGTTCTTCCCGGGACACCGGCAATAGCCTGATATTGTTTTCGACAGTGTTTCACAATCGGTGGCAGGTTGCGGATGCATGTAGTCTTCGTTTACTGATAACTTACCTTTCGCGGGCGTGCCGATGTAACATCCACCTGAGTGGAAGACCGGCGTGGTTTCGGATAGCTCTCCTGACTTGCCACGTGAATGACATGCAAAGCTGGAGTCGTCCATTCCCACGTTGCTCGACTATCGCGTACTCCTTTGCAATGCAATGAGAATCTGTATACTGCTGCTTCAATGGAATTGGCGGGCTTTTTCGACAGGTGGGATGCTGGTTGTGTATGTCATCGTATGTAGTTCGATAGTGTGTAGATGCTATAGTGTGTAGACGCGTTAGTATCAGACCAGCCAGAAATGAGCATTATAAGCTGATTGAAGAGCCCAGTGAGTACAGACAGCAAGGAGAAAGCCTGTAGCGTTGTGTCTGCATTGATATACACTTCATCGCGGCATTGATGACCGCTTAGCTGTCGAGCATGTCCTGGAGCCGTGATCGAAGGCGAGGCATGCATGCATAACGAACCAGCTGAACACTGAATACGATACGAAGCTGCACGGTAGCTTGACGGTGACTCCCAGGCCGGACTGGCGACTCTGCAGGGATGCGTAGACAACACCTTGGCCGTTTCTCGCGCTTTCGGAGGTAGCGAAGAGGAGAAGAAGCACGTAAGACAGCAAGACGTTCTGGCCATGAGGATTATTGTTGACTGTGCTCAGTGCAAGCTGCATCGCAAGACGTTGAGCTGGAGACGAAAAGGGAAATCGTTGCAAGATACATGACATGTTCGCACACCTAAGCTACAAAATTGCTGTATCAATTCTACAAACTTCGACCATCACCAACGCTTCTGCCGGTCCGCTGCTAACCAAAAAAAAAAAGCCCTCCTCTGCCTTTTGTTGTTCCCTCTGAGTGATTTCAGAGGGAACACCAAAAGGCAGAGGAGGGCAAAAAATGGGGAGGGGGTTCGTTTCGGTCTCAGAGTATAGCGCGCGCTAAGGAGGGCTCAATGAGACCCTTCCTTTTCTGATTTGTTCATCATTGACCCAGGCCGTCGGGCTTCACGATGACTATTCCCTTGGGAATGCATCGGTCATCAGCCCCCTAACACCTGTATTAGGGACGCCGAACAGGAGGATGGGGCATCGCCCCGGAGCCCAATGAGGCCGGAACACCCAGCTCTTGAAGACGGCGTTGGCCCCCCGGACTAAGTCCAAATGAGGCCGCCCCTCTACCGTCTGCTGGCGCATTCCCGCTTGCAGCACCCATTGGGCTACCATCATCTTTCGTGGGGCGGAGTTCGGCTTGTAGTTGAGGCCCACCACTATGACAGTGCGTGATGGGCGGAAGGTTACAGAGCGTGTGAATGAAAAAAAAGGGAAGAGAAGAGCGAGCGCAACAAACTCCCTCTCTTTTATACCCCTGAACGCACGCCCCCGGCTATCACGGCTTCAAATGGGTGGCGCTGCTTGCGCTCTACCGGCACGGCTCCATTTGTCTTCGTTCGACGGAGAGACTGACCCTTTCGAGCGATTGGTCTAGACCCATCCTTCTCATCTCAGATGTACACTGGATGGGTATTGTTATCGGCAAGACTCGTAAGCGAGTGTCCATTGGATGGACAAGCTTTGGTTGGTGGTGGACATCCGAAGCGAGGCCGGCTCGGATGATGCATGGATCGCAACGTGCGACGCGGCACCCTCAAGTACCAGCACGCCGCTCGCATGGATCTGTGCTGCAACGCTGGCGTTCTGAACATTTCTGATCCTCTGCCATCCTCCAGTCGACCGTGCAGTTGTAAGGACCTTCGCCGCATGAGTCGGCAATTATCTCAGTTCCCGGTTACCCGTAGGTCTCCTACGACGCAACGATCTCTGCACCTCAGGTCGCTACTACGCGCTTCAGATTCTAATGGAACATGCAGGGGTTCAATTACCGCGCTTCTGCACATGACATCGATGCACATCTTCCCAGACAGGAAGGCTGGCTCATCCAAGTTCTGCTCTGGCAGAACGACCTGTTCTTTCTCTGGAATTTGATCAAAGCCCAACCGCCCATGTCGCTACGTGTGTCAGCCCCCTCAACTCCCGCAAAGTATAGCACCACAGGGTCCTTCATTGAGAGGTAGTGCACATACATATCGAGAATAGAATCGGGAACTGCGGGAATGTATTCTGCTCAGAAGAGAAATGTCTTCAATCGCTAGCCATAAAATGAAATATCCGATGGTCTTTCATATCGCTACAAGTTTCTTTCGGCATCCCAGCAGCAACTCCGACTGGTCTTCCTTTTTATCGATACGTGCTTAGCGCTAAGATGGCACCCTAGAACACTCTATGTCCTGATGACTCCGTCTTTCTCTTTTCTTGGACGGCTTGGCACCATTCTGAGGTTGAAGTTCCTCCGCAAAAATTTTCAACAGGTCAACAGGTAGAGTATGAGCGCTGTACTAAGTTAGCTAAATTAACTTTACGATAGTCCATTCGCCTATAACTCCATTGCCGTCACAGCCACAAGAATTGTGCCAGATTGGAGGTACGCAGTCTAGTACCAGGATGACGTTACATACGATCAATATACTATATAGAGGGCATACAGGGAGTCATAATCCAATGCTCCGTACAATCTGGAGAACCTTACAACATCAGCATCTGGGTTGGCCCGGTGACACTGTATGCGACGCGCACGAGATAGTGCAGCACAGATCTGCGGCACGCTTCAGCGTCTGCCATGCTTCAGATGTGAGTACAAGGAACTAGGGTAGCTTGCCACGAGCTCGTGACGAAAGAGGAGAAAACCTCCACCGCTCTCCTAAAACCGGCTTGAAATCTGCATAACACGATGAGCTGAAAGATGAGACTCGATGGAAAGATGTCCGAATACTGCCAGACTAGTCCTTAATGCTAACTCTTCAATGGAAGGGTAGTCCCATCCCTTCCGAGGGTGAGGCGAGTCGGACTTGAGTCGATTCCCGGCCATCTAGACACATTATCATATGTTTTTACAGCATTTGTGATTGGACAGATGACGTTCGCAAAGTTGGACAAGTAGCATAAGCGGTTCAGTAATCATCGTGCGGAACGCATGTCCCCAATAGGGTTGAATACTAGCATATCATCAAGATATCGCCTGCAGGCAGTCGAGGATGAGGGGAGACACAATGTCAGAGACATGTACTCGCTCCAGCATCGTTTATTTTCATTCCCCATGAACGAACACCTGGTTCGAGGTGGGCAGATATGTTGCGTTATTGCCAATGATAGTCCCAGATTAAGAAAACCAGGACCGGCCGGTCTCTGGCGAACGCAATCTCAATGAGATGCTGCAAGAGAAAGCTTGCGAGCCTTGTCTGTGTTGAGTTTTGATTACGGAACAAGGCAACGCCCTCCTTCGTCCACTTTACAGACATCCTCCTCGAAAGCAATGCAAGCTCCCCGCCATTAAGCTGGCTTATGCTCTTCGCCGAGGGTCGCGTCGACGAAGGGCTCAAAGACACCAGACACCATTGAAAATAGACATCGTAGGCTGTTTTCGGTTTCTTGAGGGTCCGGACTTGAAGGCCGTTTGAGCGAAGACAAACCTGCCTGCCGCTGAAGGTCACTCCGCTGTTGCCCTCTAACCAGCATCCCTTACGACCCATATACCCACGCCAGGATGGCCTCAGCAAGCAGCAGCATGAATGCTCATCCTTTAGCTGGCGTCGCATCATGGCCGCCAGCTCTTAAGACGTTTGTGACACAGACATTTGCCGCTGTGAGTTGAGCAACGTTGATCACTAAAACCAGGTGTCCAGCGTGCTCACGACAACAAATATTACTATCAGTGTACAGATGCGAACCGCGATAAAGTGGAGGCTGAACTTAAGACAGTAAGGTCCATCGAACTCCCTTCCTCCCGCTTCCAAGCTCACTGGAGCTTTGCCGACAATAGCGTATCTTTGACGCCTTCGAAAAGAAGACTTTATGGAGTACAGATTGGGCAAACGTACAACTAGATGCGTAGGTATATCCAGACTGAAGTAGCTTCGTTCAGGTGCTGACCACGCTTCTCAGCCTGAAACCTTCATCTAAACGAAAGAAGTGAGCAGCTGTCGCAGTGCTTGCGCCACCAAGGTGGTTACGTGGGTAGTACTGATCTGCCAGCTCCTTTTGCGCATCCAGGCCAAGTTCGATTATTGCACAAATACCAAGTGCCCACTTGAGTGCAGTCACAGCTGCTCCTGCTAAAAGAATCAACCCGCTGAATCCTACGATACCCGATCATGGCGAGCTGGATATGAGACAGAAGCGATTGAGGCGATTCCAGAATGATGGTACAAGCAGCGATTCTGCCCTTGATATGGCTCCTATTAGCTTCAGTAAGATTAACAAAGGAAAAGGGAAGGCTAAAGCGGGTGGCTTGCACGAGCTTAGTCTGAGAGAACAGCGAAGCATGACTGGGACGCCGGATCCAGTCTTTAACCCGGTAAGTCAAGCTGCCACGATACTTGCTTTGAGTTTATTATTGACGGATGTCCTTCTGTATGCAGGACGTTATAGACTGGGACGAACAGACTATCGTTGGCACCTCGCGCCAACTGGAAAAGCCATATTTGCGACTAACATCTGTAAGCATGAGTTTACGCTGGTCAGGTTGGCTGGGCTCAAGCTCTCTCTCTGTCTGTGCAGGCACCGGACCCCAAGACTGTGCGACCTCTCGCCATACTGAGACAGACTTTAGAGCATTTGAAGCGGAAATGGCGGACCGAGAACAACTACGCCTGGGTTTGCGATCAATTCAAGAGCTTGCGTCAAGATTTGACCGTGAGTCGCGCTCTGCCCGCTCGGTTTATGGGGAAACCGCCTTTCTTAGAACCTCATAAACAGGTCCAACGAATCAAGAATGACTTTACGGTGATGGTCTACGAGATTCACGCTCGAATAGCATTGGAGAAGGGCGATCTGGGTGAATATAACCAATGCCAGTCGCAACTGCGTGAGCTGTACAAGCACGGCCTGGAAGGCCATCCTATGGAATTTTTAGCCTACCGCGTTCTTTACCTCGTGCATACGCGGAATCGCAGTGGTACGTTTGTACCTCAGGAGGCACCTATTTTCCTGCCACGAGTGATTGCGGACCATTGATGTATCGCGTTCTTGCGTCTGCAGATTTCAATTCCCTCTTAGCAAGTCTGACACCCGAGCAGAGAGCAGACGAAGGAGTACAACATGCCCTTGGTGTTCGTACAGCCGTGGCTACATCGAATTATCATCAGTTCTTCAAACTCTTCCTAAGCGCTCCTAAAATGGGTCCTTATCTTATGGATCATTTCCTAGATCGCGAACGCGTGAACGCACTTCTGATCATGACGAAGGCGTAAGCAAACCTTCCCCTACGTGGGCATATTTTCCGCGATACATAAACGACATACTGAAAGGGGTTCCTTCTCTTCCTCCAGGTATAAAACTCTGCCCCTTTCTTATATAGCTAACGAACTAGCCTTTGATGACATTACAGCTGCGCACGACTTCTTATCCCGATGGAACGCAGCGACATACGTTCCAGAGCCACCACAGCCAACTGGTATTCCTAACAAGCCAATTTCTATCTCCTTGTCTGCTCAGCCGAAAGTTGCGCTGCCCCACCATATGGTTAAGAAGTCTGCATCGGTTGAAGAACGTGAAGATGAAGACAAGCGCCAATTGGATTGTAAGATTGCCCATCCTTACATTCTGGCAGCTGCACAAACTTTTGTCAAAGTGGACATAAAGGTGAGTTGAAGGAAGGTTGTGTGATGATTAGCTAAGATATATCGCAAACTAATCAATTCGCTTGTCTTCCCTAGGGTCAAATTTGAAAGAGCGGGAGTGGGCTTGTTGGACTGGCTGCCATTGCCGGTTGCATAGCGTCTCGAAGCCCGAATCTATGCACTCTGATAAATGCATGCAATCTATCAGGGACGATGACACCGGTCAAAAGGTTATTGGTTTGCGAGTCCTAAATCCCCAGTCAGTGCTTTATTGGTGTACTATTCTTCATTCTTTGCATATGTGGTTCCAGTTGGTGTCGTTGTTTGTGCAATGCAGCATCATGCCTTTATTAACGGAAAGGAACTATTGCGTGAAATGCTTTTACAAGCGCAATCATCTGTATATCCTGGAGAAAGTCGTGTCCCTGAACCGTATATTTCGCCCATCTGGCATGACTAAGCAGTAGGTATTCTAACCAAACCTAATCTCGCATCCGAGTAGGTATGAATCGTCTCACGCTGACTTCCTTGATATTATAGTATTTGAGACAACCCGGACTTGTCCAATCGATCAGATTACCTTCTTTATCCCTTTTTAGGTCGCACATTCTAGGAATTGTGACATAAGTCAGGATGACTGTTTTCTTCACCCCTGAACAGACTCTGTTGACTGTATTCAACCACCGCCAATCTCTTCTGTATTTCAGGTGAGCCGATGTAGGCGCGTCTGCTGCATCTTCGTAAGTTGGTATGATTGCCACTGCGAATCTATATAGGCGAGTGCATTGAAAAGTTCCAGGTCAGCATTGTCTTGCGGTGAGATCGACGAAGGTAGGCGAGTACAGATGACTCACTCAGCATGACCACCGACAGGACCAGCACCTCCACGCATATTCTGCACTCCATCCGCACCTTTGTAAAGTACCCAATCAACACAGAATTTTACTCCATTCCTGACTACCCATCCGAGAGACCTGTAATGATGGTAAACGACATAAGAAATAATGAATGGATTATCAGGTCTTATCCTAATCGATTTCCGCTCCAGATCAGTCAATACAGCCGAATGAGGTAGACTGCTTCTAAGAAACAAATCCCATAATTGTGATAATGAGATAGGTTCCTCTCCTTTCTTTGCTCGTTGGTCTGGAAGAGTAGTCAAAGAGATCGATGAAGTCGGAGTACCAGGCGTATGATGATCAGGAGAATCTGGTAAGAAAACTTCAATCGATGAAGTGCATAATGCGATGAAGAAAACTTCTTCGCGTTGGAGTTGTGTGTATTCAAGATTTGAAACTTTGATTGACATTTCTTTCATTTTAGCTTCTTGTCTTGACGTTGCAACTTCTGCATTTGGTAGGCGAACCTTTGGTGTGCCCCTTCCTTTAGGTGTTGTTTCAGCATTCAGAGACGCACTTGATGAGCGCAAGGTTGATTGCTGCTCTCCTGGCGCAACCATGGGGGGATCGGGCACAGATGCATCTAATGTAACAGCCGCGCTTGTGTGGAGCGTAGAATCAGATCTTGACGATTGCGAGCCGTCCTCCGTGTTTGGAGGATTTGTCACGTTTTGAGAAGCAGACAGCAGCGCGCTGCTTCCAGACGCCGAGTCTAGTTCTTCCTGCTTCTTGCGTTCTGCAAGTGCCAAAGCCTGTTTCTCCTTCTCATCTGCTCTTTCTTTGGCTTTCTGTTTCTTGACAATGATGCGTTCTGCTCTACGTGCTGATGTTATGTCTTCCGCGGTGGGCACTATAGGAAGTCACCCAAACGTAACACGGAAATTTAGCGATTCGGACACCCAAACTCATGGGCAAAAGAGGGGGAGAAAGGTCGCGGAGGTAAGGGAACACTGACCGTGCTCTCCTGTTACTCTGTTCTTCTCCCTCTGCCACCATGTTGGTTCGCTCCTACTCAAACTTCCCTTTCCGAAGAAGCCCTTTGTCCACAGCTGGTTCATCCAAGGTGTATGCTGCTCTTCTCCTTCCTCTTCCTCTTGTTCTTGTTCTTGGCTCTCTGGTGTATTGCCGTCTTCCCTGGGAGGACTACCGCTAATGTTGCGCACATGGACGGTATCCCCTAGCTTGTCACTGTTCTTGACTGAATACTCGCGACGGGTCTGTCTTGTATGCCTACTTCCCGTAGGCAATACCCAGACACTCTTTGTCCTCTCGTCCCATACGCCCTGTATCTTATCATCCAAGTAAGCAGATGCAGGTACTCTGTTCCTATTTCTGATCTTAGGTTTCAGTTGAGCAGCGAGGATCTGGGACGATAAGCTCAGAGTCCAGGTTATCGACCATAGCAGCGACAGCGCCTCGTTGTTCGATACGTATAATGGCAAGGGGTTGCTGTAGATGGATGATCTTGCCCCTCCAGGCGCGGCAGAGGTGGTGGTGGATGCACCTCGTTTCGCTCTGGACTCAAAGACTTCCACCCGGGTACCTTGTCGCCCGGCCTGACTGCTCGTTGAAGCTTCGGCCGAGGCTTGCATGGTCGGACAGGCGGAGGGAAGTATCTGGGTACCAAACCTGAGTCGGCAGTCCTGGCTAACCCGAGATGCAGTCCTGTCCGCCCGACCTGGTCCGTTTGACAGACATGATCGGCCACCTATGCATGTGTTCTCGAGGCAGGCAGAATGCAGAGACGCCAGCAGGCCTTCGGTGAGTACGTTAGCACCCACTGCTCTCCTCCTCGTACTTGCGGTGCTGCGTGGACAGCTTTCTATGATTCGCTCCACTTTGGCAGTGTTCGCCACCATCTACTGTACAGCCCGCGAGTTCCAGTCTGCACACACTGCAGGGACCAGTTACGCGGCAAGCATTGAATGGAAGAAGGGCATGTAGCTGGACCTCTTCTCCTTCGTCCTAACTAACTGCTCCCATGGCTGCCCATGCTGAACTCCCGCAAACGACCATGCTACCGAGCCCACCTGGTCCAGCTGGTCCCCCAGCTGCAGGGACGCTGGCAGAGAAAGCCCCATCCCAGGATCAAGGGCGGGATATGGAAGCAGCCCGCCATCTGGACGACAAGGTGCTGCTGGGACAACGAAGCCATGCAGAGATCATAGTCCTGTGCGTCGCGAATCTCATTCCGCCCCTAGGCGTAGCGTGAGTAGCTAGCACGTCAACCCGTACAGTACATACCCTAAACGCAGTCAACACCTCACAGCCTGTCCACGCACGACTACCGCAAAGTCACCGTTGCTCTTCTGCTCACATGCTGCTTCTATATACCTGGTGAGAGCAGTCTCGTCAACAGGTATCGTCCCCCTGGGCTGACACACGGCAGCAGGTCTCATTTACGCCTTTGCTTGCTCGTCGCGGCGCGGCACCGGGGTGAGAGAGATTTAGGGAGCTTGCACTGCGATAGAGCCTTGGACCTGACCTCACTATCTTGTAGAGATGGGCAGACAGCCCCTGCACGCTGGGGCTGTAGGTGATGGCCTTTCGACTGGCTCGAACGTGGTCAAGAATAGCACGTCGTATGCTAGTCACGTGCCGACGTATGACTGTGGGGCAGTTTAGCTTTGATTTACAAACAATACATTGTGATACCGTAAGTATGCTGGTTTGGCAGAACATATCAGCGGTGGTGTAGGGTTGGCTCGGGATGCTGGACATCTTTGTTGTGGCTGTTGTAACGCGCATATCACTCCCGATCACCTGTCTACGCAAAGCCGTGGGCCATTCTGGTCAAGGCAAGCTATCATGAGTATATACGCCTGATTCTCTGGGTGAGCTTTTACACTCGTGATACGAACTGTCCCGAGACATTCAGTGCAACACCTTGTTGGGCCTGCGTGAAATCAGACTGTTTCGGTGACTCTGCATTGTAGCTACTCTGGTGATCTACCCTCGTGCACAAAGGTGGAGATCAGCCAGCGATGAACAGCAACCTGGTTACAGATCTGGAGGAGCAATGATGGAGATGCTGATGCTGATGACGATGCAGTCGTGCCAAAGCATTGACGCATTGGAAGCCGTCGAAATGGGCAATCATGCACAGCCAGGATCGTCGTCGCCAAACTGCCGAGATGACGATGACATGGAGGCTAGAAACATGATGGTCGGAGATCATTTACGTCTATTCACGCGGCGAATCGGTCGGTGAGGCATGGCATGATATGCTCTCTTCTTCTTCCCAAATCAATCCCATACAACAGTCCACCACTGCTGTTCACTCATTCTACTACCACCACCGTATCTCCACCTCCCCAAACCCCCCCCCCCCCCCCCCCCCCCCCCCCCCCCCCCCCCCCCCCCCCCCCCCCCCCCAGCAAGCATGGCTCCACAAGCTCGCAATGTCTGCGTCACAGCAGCAGACGGCCAGACCGGCTTCCTCATCGCCGAGCTGCTGCTCACTGACGATGCCTACAAGTCCCAGGTCGACTCGGTGACTGCGTTGACCCTCCATCCCACTTCGGCCAAAGCGAAAGAGCTACACAAGCTAGGCGCAAAAGTAGTTCCTCACAAACCAGGACGGGTCAAGGAAGTCATTCAGTCATTGAAGGAAACCGGCTGCGACACAATCTGCTTGATCCCTCCTACCCATGTTGACAAGTTTGACATCACACTCGAAATGATCCAGGCTGCTAAAGAGTCCGGTACCGTCCAAAACGTGCTCTTCATCAGTTCGGCGGGAGCAGATCTGGCAGAGAGAAACTCCCAGCCTAGATTGAGAGAGTTTGTCGATCTGGAAACCGAGGTGATGAAGGTAAAAGGAGACAGCAAGACCCCTCTAGGCCATTCACCTTGCATTCTGAGGTGAGGCAGACGATCATTTCGCTCGCGCAAAGGATCGGCAACCACGTGACTGGATCGCTGACGTCACCCTCTTCGCCTGCCCTTTTATCGCGTCTCTTTGACCGTTGCAGAGCCGGCTTCTACGCAGAGAACCTCCTTCTCTACGCACCCAACGCACAGAAAGATGGTGTTCTACCCCTCCCGGTCGGCAAGAACCATAAGTTCGCCCCTGTAGCACTCGGTGATGTCGCTCAAGTAGCAGCACGCGTACTATCAAGCAAAGGGGAACACGGATTCGGTGACGAATGCAGAGGACAGCTCATAACATTGACAGGTCCTATGATGGCTACCGGTGATGAACTGGCGGAAGCTGCTTCTCAAGCTCTGGGCGTCAAGATGCAGTTCGAAGATATCTCTCTGAGAGAGGCAAAGAGAGTTCTACACTTGCAAGCTGGTCAACACGATACGTCCGAGAAAGAATATCTGCTGGAATACTATTCGCTCGTCAGAGAGGGTAAAACAAATTATATCGCTACAAATGCTTTCCATGACCTTACAGGCGGTCATCCTCAACAGCCTATCGACTTTTTCAAAGCCTATGCGGAGGAGTTCAAACCTCAGAATGGTGATGAGCCTTCCAAGAAGAAGAGAAAGACGGAGTCATAAGGACATGGAGTATTCTAGGATGCCATCTCAGTAGTAGCACCTATTGATAGAGAAAAAGACCAGTGGGGTTGCTGCTGGATACCAAAAAACCTTGTAGCGATATGAAGTCTCAACGGATATTTCATCCGTGGACCAGTGATGCAAAGGCATTCTTCTTTAAGCGAAAGACATTTCTCTTATAAGCGAAATACATTTCCGCATTCCCGATTTGTTCTTGATATGTATATGCACCTACCAGTCGATGAGGGAGCCTATCGTGCAATACTTTCAGGAGTTGAAGGAGCTGACACACCGCGACAACGAGGTGATTGAGCCAAAACCCAGATCAAGAGAAGATCGTTTGGCCAGAAGAGAACTTGGATGAGCCAGCCTGCGAGTGCAGGAAGATGTGCATCAGCGTCATGCGCCGAAGCGTGTAGACTGATGCTGAACCCGCGCATGAAGTACCAGTCACTGAAGGTCCTTATAAACACGCGGTTGACTGGAGGATGGCAGAGGATCAGAAATGTTCAGAACGCCAATGTTGCAGCACAGTTCGATGCGAGCGGCGTGCTGGTACTTGAGGGTGCCGCGTCGCGCGTTGCGATCCATGCACCCTCGGAGCCGGTCTCGCTTCGGATGTCCACCACCAACCAAAGCTTGTCCAGCCATTGAAAACTCGCTAACGAGTCGTGGCGATAACAATGCCCATCCAGTGCACATCTGTGATAGGAAGGATGGGTCCAGACCAATCGCTTGAAAGGGTCAGTTTCACCGTCCAACGAATACAAATGGAGCCGTGCCGGTAGAGCGCAAGCAGCGCCACCCATTTGAAGCCGTGGTAGCCGGGGCGGTGCGCTCAGGGGTATAAAAGAGAGGGAGTCTGTTGCGCTCGCTCTTCTCTTCTCTTTTTTTTCATTCCCACGCTCTATAACCTTCCGCCCATCACGCACTGTCATAGTGGTGGGCCTCAACTACAAGCCGAACTCCGCCCCACGAAAGATGATGGTAGCCCAGTGGGTGCCGCAAGCGCGAATGCGCCAGCAGACGGTAGAGGGGCGGCCTCATTTGGACCTGGTCCGGGGGGCCAACGCCGTCTTCAAGAGCTGGGCGTTCTGGCCTCGCTGGGCGCCAGGGCGATGTCACACCCTCCTGTTCGGCGTCCCTATTACAGGTGTTAGGGGGCTGATGACCGAAGCATCCAAAACAGCTTCGCGAGGCTCGACGGCCTGGTCGATGATGAACAAAACAGAAAAGGAAGGGTCTCACTGAGCCCTCTCCTGGCACGCGCCACACTCTGAGACCGAAGCGAACCCCATCCCCCATTTTTTGCCCTCCTCTGCCTTTTGTTGTTCCCTCTGAGTAATTTCAGAGGGAACAACAAAAGGCAGAGGAGGGCTTTTTTTTTTGGTTAGCAGCGGACCGGCAGAAGCGTTGGTGATGGCCAAAGTGTCAGAATTGATACAGCAATCTTGTAGCTTAGGTGTGCGTCCATATCATGTATCTTGCAACAGTTTCTCTTGTCGTCTCTAGCTCAAGTGTCTTGCGATGCAGCTCGCACCGAGCGGGGTCAACGATAATCCTCATGGCCAGAAAGTCTTGCTATCTTACATGCTTCTGCTCTCATTGGAAGAGACTATTCTTTCCAGAATACCTCATTGTTGAAGCGTCAGTCCATATACCTGCATGTCTGTGTCATTGTGATAGCAGCGTGGGGATCGCAAGCGAGCATGATCTTCTCATGATCTAGTCAAAGTCTAGCGAGATGCTGAATTGAGTGTAGCCAGACGCCATTGTTAGAGCCTATGGAGCGGCCACTATTGGAAGCACACCGGATGGCTATGTATTGCCCATGATATCGCAAACTTATCGTGTCTGGTTGAGTTTAGAGAATAACTCCCGGAAGTCACTGCGCCGAAGATAGTGGCCACTGGATGTAGCCGAGGATATCTAGTGGCGAATAGCCGATAGTCATGAATTTTGGCTATCACAGGCGCTAGACAGGTGGACGGTCTCTACCTCCTCATCGTACGTCTGCGCCCGGAGCGCCCGGATCGTTCGATACACTACTGTCTATTTTCGCACATCCCGGCACGGTCACCTCGTTTTCAGATAGATGCCGAAGACTCGGTAGATAGTCAGCTATAGGATCGAGCTTTTCGGCAGGCCGGCGTGTCGAGTCGATAAATATGGAAGCAAGCACGACACCTGCTTGCTGCCATCACAACAGCAATGCTGCATGATAGCCTCAACTGACCACGCCTCGAATGGCCCCGACAGCGCGAGCATGTCCAACACGCCTCACCGGACTCACGCAGGCGCAGCTGCACCGGCATCGTCGCCCACCAGCAAGGCCGCGCCGGCCGAGGTGACACCAACATTCGAGGAAGATGCAGCTGGACAATCTGCCATACTTGCAGCCAGGAACGACGACGCTGGTGAAGACACTGCTGGCGCGCATGAAGAGGCCGAGATGGTGCGCGCGGAAGAAAGAGAACGCCGGCTTGATGATGATCGCGCCACTGCTACTGCAGACCCTCCTCGAGATGTAGAGAAGCAAGCAGATCAAGAAGCTGCACCAGAGCTCGATGTAGAGCATGTTGCAGGTGCGTAACTCTCTCCTACTTGCTTTTCTTATGAGAAGCTGATTTATTTGTCCTAATCGTTATGTACTAACAAAATGTTGCCGACCTTACCAGTCGACGACGATCCTCGCAAATGGTCAAGAGCGCGCAAGACACGCGCGTTCCTGTTCGTCTGTATAGCATCACTCACCGCAGGAATGGCAGCGAATATCTTCTTCCCAGCAATAGATAGTCTAAAGCGCGATTTGAACGCCTCGCAGCAGATTATCAATCTCTCAGTTTCGATATTCATCTTGTTACAAGGTGTTATACCTATGCTGTGGTCTGGCATATCGGAGATATATGGAAGGAAGATCGTTTACATGACTTCTTTCGCCATGTTTGGCCTCACTCAGCTAGCCTGTGCGCTGTCACAAAGCCCGGGCCTGTTCTTGGCTATGAGAATACTCAGCGCATGCGGTGGTAGTGCAGTCTTGACTATAGGTGGAGGCACTCTCGTAACTTGAAAAATAGTCTTCAGGGTATCCGCACGTTAGCTGACATTTCCTTCCTATCAGGCGGACATATATGATCCCCACGAACGAGGTACTATGGTCGGGATATACTATCTCTTTCCCGTCTTAGGTCCAAGTGCAGGCACTCTGTTAGGCGGGGCGCTCTCATTGACGAAACCCCAATGGAGAACGACCTTCTGGTTTATGGTGGGCTACTCTGGGTTGGTGTTCATCTGGTCAATATTTTTCCAAGATACGTTCAGAAAGGAAAGAAGTTTAGCTTGGAGAGCGGCTTATAAACGAGCCGTTATCGCTGCCAAACTCAAGGACGAAGCTAGAAAGGAAGCACAATTCCAGGCTGCTAGGAGCGGTACCGATTTACCGCCGCCTTCTGGCAGGAAATTACCCTGGTCAAGAACGAACACAAAGTCTTTGGCCGATGCGGAATCAGAGGCTTCTAATGTTGGGAAAGGTGGAAACGGCAACCTTGAACAAGCTGCTAACTTGAAAATGCTGCAAGACGCGAAGAAAAAGCTCGGCGGTTCAGGGGCTGGCTTAACGAAGGTAACGACTGAAACTGGGGAGGAAATCCCCGTCAAGGTATCCATGCGCGATGTCAAGTGAGTTGTTCAAGGAGTCAGGGGAAAGGACACGAGCTGATTGTGCAACTACTGCTTCTTCTAGTCCCCTTGCGGCTGTCGGCAAAGTTCTCAGACAACCCAGCAACTTCCTCGCTGTGGTCGCATCAGGACTGCTTTTTGGAGCTCAGTACAGTCTGACGGTGAGGATCTGTTCATATGGCTGCATCTCCTGATGTGGCAACTGATCAAGGCTGCGTGTTTGATCAGTACACCGCCGCTCTATCCTTCGCGAACCCACCTTACAACTACAACTCCCTCAAAGTAGGATTGGTATTGCTAGGTGAGTGCCCCTGAACAGTAGACGTGTTGGATGGGGGTCAAGCGGTCTGATCATATATTCTACTACAGCCTTTGGCGGCGGCAACATTATCGGCTCGGTCGTGGGAGGTAGATACTCCGATATCGTGCTTGCAAAGCTGAAATCAAAAAATGGCGGCAAATCAGTCCCCGAGTTCCGTCTCCGGGCGACACTAGCTCCCATGCCACTGATACCACTGGCGTTCTTAGCATAGTTGGTTAACTGCAGTACTCTTCTCCAAAGCTGTGCTGACATAGTCGCCCATCCCGCAGCGCTTGGACAGTTGACAAGAACGTTCCAATATATGGACCAGTCATCGCATTGGTGCTGGCTGGCATTTCTGCTATATGGGTGTATTCCTGCGTACTAGCATATATCGTTGACAGTGCTACAGGCATGGCAAGCACAGCTGTCTCCTGCAATTCCCTCTTTCGAGGCCTTATTGGGTTTGTAGCAAGTCAAGCTGCTGAACCCATCCTTACTTCAGTAGGAAACGGACCATTATATACCGGATGGGCAATATTACTGTTGTTAGGCAATGTAGCATTGATTCTGGTATGTTTCAAAGGTCATCAATGGAAGGAGAAGAAGGCGAGGAAAAAAGTAGAAAGAGAAGGTCATAAATCAGAAGAATCAGCACTCGATTCTAACGACAACGACGACACCTCAGTCATCATAGAAGTACAGCGATAGAGACTCTCGCCAGTGTATTAGCCCACTGTACTTGTTTAGACGCTTTGGATAAGACGTATCATAGAAAGTGACACGGTCAGAAGTCACGAAGATATTACGAATGCATGCAGATTGATATCACAACAATGCGATCAGGCGAGACAAGAATCTTGGATCAGGAGGTACTCCTAATCTGCAACGCTTGACAGAGCTATTCACTTTGTACAATAGACCGAGATGTCGATGGCAGATCCTGATAATGCGCTCCCGGTGTGTCTGCATCGCTGGGATCCGGAGATGGAGGGACGTAGTGCGATGGGGAGTTCTGTGCAGAGTGCTTGGAGAAATCGCTAAAGGAGGAGCTGCCCAGACTTGTTGTTGAACGTCCATTTTCGTCTCCACTGTCTTCAGACGTCGACAGCCAGGCTTTGGAATTACCTTCGTCGCCCTCGCTAGCCAAGGAGCTCATCGTATCGCTGCGATCTCGCAAGAAAGACGGAGTGTTGATGCTGAATCTTTTCCGTCTATCTAAGACTGAGGATGACGCAGGGGGAAGCGTACCGCTCGATGTATGTTTCAGAACTTCAGGAACGTCTGTGCCGTCTAACGAGGAGGCTCTCCGGGGTTGCATGAGTTTCAGTTTTCTCCGCAGCGTGTCAACCGGACCACGACGGATTTTTGGCACAGCAGGGTGTAGGGGTGGAGTCAAACCTCTGAGAGTGATTGTAGAAGAGGAAAGTTCGTTATCTGCCAGACCAAGAATGACAGGATCTATACCGTTTATTGGCGAAGGGGCTCTAGAAGTTCGTCTGGATGCATGTAACGACATGCTGCTTTCGCTTGGGGCTGAGGTGGACAAAAGCGACATAGCTGGCGCTCCTAACGGCGATGGATATTCCGAGGCAGTGTTGGAATAGTCGATACCGTTCTTCTTGAGAGGCAGCACCATTCCTGGCCGCTTTGTCATACCATTACTCGCTTTAGCGGGCCGTTTAATCGATGCGTTTCGCGAATGGCCATTCGTGTTTGCATACATACTGCCTCTTGAACCTGAACCCATCCCACGCCGTTCACGAATGGATGCAGAGCGGAAATCCAGTGTCGGGAAAGTATCTAGTGGCTCGTCTCGAAGAGATCGCGGCCGCCGCGTCTTGATGGATGGAGGGAAAGTTGCACTACTCGCCGTTGAGCGCTGTTGCGCGAGATTCAGGATCGGCGAGGATGGAGATCCTCTCGTAAGGACGACGAAGAACATCAAAATAACCAAGGCAATCAACTGTGCAATACCCAATCTCTTCTCCATAACCATCTCCCTTGACAATACACTCAGCTGACCGCTGAGCTCTGTTCGCTCAGCTTCATGTCTAGCGCGGTGAAGCTCGAGGTCCAGCATGACTCGACGGAGGAGTTGATCGTACTTAGCTCGCTAAAATCTCGAGTGTCAGCGTATTAGCGCTTTGATGCAGTGCAGATGGCAGGCTTACCGACTTTTCCGCTGTCAATAGTCGATCTTCGATCCTACGGAACGTATCCCAAATCATCCTACTTTGTTCTTCAAAGTATGCATTTGACAAGGTGGAATTGACTTCGAGGGCCAGAAGCCTTTTCATGATAGTTCCGTAGATTGACTCGTTCGGCTGATGCGTGCTATGATGACCATGGGTATATAGGACTTGTGGCTTGCTGTCGTTACGGCGTGCGGGAGAGGCGGTAGCTTGCTGTGCGCTGTTGAAGGTGCGATAGGTTATGCTGGGACTGGAACTTCTCACTTGGCCAGATGAGCGTGAAGTGCTACTTGGAGCAGCCAGTGTACGAGCGCTACTACTTTGCTGTGGTGTCTGAGTCAAGTTGTCTGCTGCAGTAGATGTGTCACCTGCTTTGATGCTCTCGGATTGAAGGGGGCCTGCAGGCACGCCTTCTGCTTTATAAACGGTCGAGGTGCTAGCTTCTGATAAGATGGGCGAATGCGCGAAGACAGGCGAAGATGGCTGCGATAGCTGCGAGAAGCGTGGATGTACGCTTGTTGGGGCCCGTGATGCCAACTCATGTTCTACAGAAATGAGCCAGTCATGACTCTCACGAGTTTCACTCAGGGGGTCCTTGTCTGGCAGTTCGTGAGTTGGCGCCAGGCATTGTCCAGCTTTACCAGCGGTGGGAGTAGCCTTTGAATAGCTCGGCGGCACAGTGATGGATACTGACCACACCGATGATGCTGGTGTAGCCGCAGCCGAAGCAGCCGAACTTGTCAAGCCGACTTCGGATATGGCCCCGCTGCCATGAACTGTGCTTATTGTCTCGTATATCACTTGCTCGTCCGCTTCATTTCTTGCCTCCACTTTGACTGGATCAACCAGCTGAAGAAGGACAGGATCCTCTGGCACCTGTTCTGTCTGTACTCCTTCCATCTCGACAAAAATAGCTTGCTCGTCAGCCGAAGCAAGTCTGCTTTCCCTTTCTTCATCCCTTCTGTATGCATCGAGCTGCGTCAAGCCATAAACCTTGAGTAGCGAAACTGGACAGTAATATTCTGAGCCATAGTGTGAGAGGAAATCGATGCGAAGATAGCGGTAAAACCCTCCCTTTGAAGGTTCAGGCGGACGGAAGACCTGCAAAATCGTTGTACGCATTGGCGGCCAGGCCTGTCGAGCGGAGAAGTGCTCTCACTTACTTGCAAGCCCCTAGCATTGCTAGCTCTGAAAGTACCAATTTCGCGCCATCCACCGGCACTTTCGGGATACGCAGTACCACCGCTTACTCTGAACATTTTGAACATTGACGAAAAGAACTCGAGATTAGCAAGGATGATGTTATCGATTTGAATTTCGTCGCACAGTTCGACAATGACATATTTTTCCGTCTCTGAACAAGGACTGAGCATGTATCTATCCTTTTTCGATGATAGTATTGCGGATGCAAACTTTGTAGACTTGCTTGAACGGATGAGAGTAGCGCTACAATCAAAGGAGGCGTAGTTTGTCCTGTCTCGGAGGAATACCAGAGGGTCGAGTAGGGGATCTCCACTTCCCGCATGCGGGACAGGGTGAAGTATACGTTGAGTATCTGGAATTAGAGCCACTTGCTCGTCGTCTTGATCCCTTTGAGCTGTTTTATCAGGTACAGAGAGCAAATCTTCCAGACTACCCGAAAGTGGCGAGACTGAGTCGGAGGCTTCCGTATCTTCGGTTGATTTCCCTGCTTCTTCAGGCTTGAAGGGCTTGGCGTCTTTGTGGTGATGTGAACGAACATCCCTGGCATCATTCTTGCTATCTCTACTGGACTGTGCACTAGTAGCAGCTAGACCGGCAGCCAGATGACGCTCCTTCCATTCGGCGAAAGAAGGAAACTCCAGGATGTTTATACCATCATCAAAGCTTGCAGCTTCTCCGTGCTGTGCTGCAGATGCTGTTTGTTGTACACTTTCAGAGGCAGCCTGGGTTTGTAGTTCGTATTCCCGCTGTGCTTGTGCATACTCCGCCTCCAACTCTGGCGTCCAGGATTGTCCCAAGCTGTCGTCTATTTCCGTCCATACTTGTTCTTTGACAGCCCAGCGCGCAGACGAAGCGGAAGCATGAGAAGGCGATGGAATGACTGAACTATAGTCCTGTGATCGTTTTGCTGCACCTTCCGTCACCTTCGTTGGTATTGCCGTGCGATCATCTGAACTGGCAGGCTGGCTAGTCGCGTTTACAGCAGTCGGACAAGATGTAGCCGTGTGATTCAGCCGCTTGGATTCATCCGGAGCTGTTGATGTACTTGATACTCTGTCATCAATCCTAGCGCACGATGTTGGCTGTTCAAACGAGTGGAATGGATTGACAGGACACGTCCTGGCAACGTGTTGTCCAAGCGCCCATGGCCCATGAAAGCTGACCAAGACCAGCAGCAATGGAAGCAGTGGAAGAGGCTTCAGCCGACCATGCCGTGCTCCTCCCCATCGCATGGTATAGCGGCGTGTTCAAGCTTTTGGGAGCGACATTCAGTACTTTGGTGACGCAGATCAAGTGTGTGGAAAGCAAGAGAGACAGCAACAGGCGATCGGGCTGTCTTAAGCACACGTATTATTAAATCGGCATGGAACATCGGGTGAGGTATACTTGGCTCAAGAAACAGGCAAACGAGGTGCAACACGGTCTGTCAGTCATGGTGGTATTATGCTGCGGAGTCTAGTCGCCCGCATTTTTGCTTTATGAAATGGTTTACAACCGGTTCCGAAAGCAGCAGAGGGAGGTGAACAGAAGAGTGGGACCTTGCTAGAATATTACATGCAAAGACTCCCTGTACGGCCGGTCAATGTGGCTAGCCGACATCCAGCGAAGATCCCATCTCCGTTGAATTCCCAACTGAAGGTAAGGAGTTTCAAGTTATGCACTTTAAAGATCCTTCTCCTTCTGCTTGCGGCGCTGGTCACGCTCCTCAGCGATGGAAAGCTTGACACCGCCACCTCTTGGTAGTGAGACCCAAGGCTTGGGACCTTCGCCAATGACGAAAATATTGGAGAGACGGGTAGCGAAGTCGTGTCCCTGGACGTCACGGACGTGGACGATATCGAAACCTCCAATGTGCTTCTCCTTGTGGACAATGGTACCTGCTCGGCCCATATTGCGTCCACCGGTGACCATAACAAGGTTGCCGACTTCGAATTTGAGGAATCCGTCGATTCTGTGTGAGATCTCGACGGCGGTTGGGTTGGGTGCACCTGCTGTCGCTGGTGGGATGGTGGTCTGGGGTAGGAGAAGCTTGATGGTGTCGTTAACCTTGATTGCTGGGTCAGGGTAGCGGATGGTTCGGCCGTCATGTGTGACGATGTAAGGTACGCCCTTGGCACCGAGTTGGACACGCTTGACCTTGCAAAGCTTGTCTGTAGAGATGGAACGCATGTGAGAAGACAGCAGAAATCAGGAATCTTTTGACACGCTCGCTTACACTTGGCCTCTTCGGCGCTGATTCGGTGAATAGCGAATCGTCCCTTGACGTCGTATAGGAGACGGAAGTGCTCGCCAGACTTGTCAATGGAGATGACATCTGGGCATGCGATATATCAGTGCGGTAGGCATGCTGTGTGAACTATCTATCCCACCCATGAATCCAGCAGGGTAGTTGTTGTCGGTTCGGACCTTTCCGTCAACCTTGACGAGGCGTTGGGCAACGATGAGGGTGACCTCACGTCCGGTCAGAGCATACTTGAGCTTGTTCTTGAGGAAGACCTGAGTGTTTCAAGCAAGAAGTCAGGCTTAGATGCGTCCTAAGCTAAGCACTTCTCCCGTCCGGCAACTCACGGATAGAGGGAGCGATTCTCTCAGCTTGTGAGGACCGGGAGAAGGACGGGGAGCGTAAGTTCCGCCGAGCTTGTCCAACATCCATGATGAAGGAGCTGCCAATCTCTTCACTGTGATGCGGTAGAGCACGTATCGCAAGGAGAGAGAAATATGCGCGAATTACAGAGAATGAGCAGATGATGAACAAGTCAGGATCCCATGCTCAAATTGCGTCTCTGGTTCGCTTGCGAGAAAGTATACTGACAGTGCTTTCTAGCTCCTTTCTGTAAAGCAAACGCAAGTCAGCCAATCAATCCTGCATCAAACTGCCGGGCATACGGGATTGCTGGATCCTCTCGCTATGATGGCTGGTGGCTGCTGGCGGTCGACGGTATGTGCTTAGGTTGCCGGACATGGCCAAGCATTTCAGGCAGATGCAGTGCATGCATGCATGTCTTCCTGCAGTTGCTGTTCCATCTGCGCAGTTCAGTCCGCATGTCCACCCAACCCGACTCTTGCTGCAACTCATGGACCATCTGCACCACCACCGTCGCCCCATCCAGCCCAGCGAGAGGCACGATTCCAGCTCCGCGTACGCCCTGACGCAGCAGGGTTCTCTGCACGTACGTAACCCATGGTGAATGCTTGGATGTGTTATCGGTCGATACGATCCAGGTTCGAGAATTGCTTACCACCCGTATACCGACTTGACTTGGATCCAACGCGCCCTTTCGAATTTCCGGAAGGATTTCGGGCGAGGGAAGGCTGAGGGAAGGCTCGGAACATGTCACGTGACCACTTTAGCCACCACTATGCACGCCATCCTGCGCGTTTCACTCGACGTGCCAACCCGCAGGACTCGAGGACCGGGTTGGCACATCATCCTGCACTTGCAATGTATTTCCAAAGCCCGTTATCGTGTATTCCCCGAAAGTCGTTCACCGCCGTCTGCTCGGCGTGTCGACCACAAGTCGAGCTCGGCATTGCACAAAGGAACGAATACTGCAACCGTATGGACTGGACGTGTGTCCATCTACCTGGCCCAACGGGTTGGTCTGCGCGGGTATTCTTGGCTGCAGGCCATCTCCGCGAGCAGTAAAGCATGCAATAGTGATGCTTCTCCCGTCACTCTAGCACGGCCGATGTAGAAAGCAGGTCCGGATGACCGGAGAAAGTCTAAAGGCACATGGTTTGCCAGCGATTCCTGCTCTGACGGTTAGCCCGGATGTCTACAAGCTCCAGGTGGCCCTGGCTGCAGTCTTGCATATAACTCCCAGCAGCCTTCTCGTCTTCCTCACTCCAGCAACCGATCGCGCCGCCGGGTGGCGCTTGGATGTATAGAACATGGACTAGACAGACGCCAACAGGCTGGTTGCACGCGTACTAACAACAACAAGAACAGTAACAACAGATGCGCTGCAACGACACATATGGGACCACGTCGTCAACCCTAGCGATAGGTGGTATGGCGTATGCCAGGCTATCCTGCTCAGAAACAGCAGTCGCAGTCGAACGGACACAGCTCGGTGTCTCCTCCCAGACCGATGTTGAGCTCCTTGATATCGTAGATGGGCAGCCCGTCATCTGTCGTCCGTCCTGCACGCAGTCGATGGGAAATGGATGTCAATAGCGTCTCTTGATTGAGCGGGCCTGATTCACTTACTCGAGGTACCCCGCGAGTCTCGAAACAGGTCGTCCTCCTCTTTGGCAGCGGCCGATGCAGCTGCACCAGTGTTCGATGGTGTGACAGTCTCCTCTGTCCGGCCAGTCTTGGCACGTTTCTTGCCAGTGGCTAATCCAGGAATAGATGACGCCTCCACTACTGTGACGGTTGGCGCTTCCTTCGCGCTGGCGGTTCCATCCTGTAGTGTTGACTTTCCTTTACCTTTCATGTCGATACCAGACGCGGAAATGCTGTTTGGTGCAAGACCAGCTCCGTTGCTGGTCGTGGCGGAAGTGCGCGTATCATCCTGTACATCCTGCAGTTTCCGTTTCTTTTTCCTGCTTGCCCTGGATGCAGATGGATCTGTTGCGCTACTGCTAGATTCAGCAGTGGGTTTGACGTCAAGGCTTTTCTTCTTTCCTGCAAAGATATCGTCTATTTCGCTTGTCGTTGCAGGCTGCTTCGCATGTGTAGAAGTCGCCACGCTGGCTGATTTTGTCGATTTCGCAGGACCGGCGACAGTGCTGGAAGTGGAGGGCGCAGGGTTACCGCTTGCTGTGTTGGCGGAAGCGTCTGCAGTGCTAGCTTTCACAGCCTTGGCCTTCTTGCCCATCTTGACTTTGTATCGGTCAGTCCGGTGTCGATTGCCTTCCACCAAACCGGCAACTGTTACACGACGACCACCTCGACAAGCTTCTCTTCGCCTGTTCGACACTTACAGAGTCGAAGCTGAACAGCCATGCCTCTGCTCGGGACAGTCGTTGGCTGGTGAGCAGCGTCTTCACGCTGGCGAACTGTCCTGCTGTCCCACGTTGCTGATGGCTGCTTCAATGTCCAATGTCGACAGGACCTCGTTCGGCCTTGCCGCTCGCTGCTGGCAACTTGCCATCATGAAGCGCAACATCTTCGATAGTCAGTAGTGGGAGTACCTCTAGAGCATGCAACCTATCCTGTGATTCTGATAATCGCTGTACCTCCTTCTCCTGCTCATACTCACATCGACACCCGCGCGCAATCTGGTTGGCTTGGACTACATCTCCAGACCTGGGAGGACACGCACTTTCGATGGGAGCTTTCGGCACTCTAGGATATGTGTACTATCACGCAGACCAGCGCGTTCTGGACCTGTTAGAGGTAAGGATACCATCAGCTTGACTCGCCCGATCACCTTCGCTGGAAGACAGGGTCGTTTCCCAAGCCCTGTTACCATGTTCACCTCTTCCACACATGCTGATCCTCGACCTTGTTCACTTGTCCTGCCTTGCGCAAATAGCAAAAGAAGGAGGCACTCAGACAGATTCGACAAGGTCAATCGAGCAAAGGAGGCAATGATGAAGAGTAGATGGGAAGCTTCAGGGAGAAGACGTGGAGGAAGCGAAGGAATGGACCACGAAGCTCCTGTGTACATGATAGACTGTACCAACAGGCCATGCGCGTAATGCGAACCATATCAAGCGTCATTTCCATGCCTGAAGTGCGCTGAAGCTACAGAATGCTAGTCATTCGAGCGTCAGATCTGCAGATTTGAACCGCTACGCTGGTAGTGGAAACGTGCCTCATGCCCGCATCACAGTCAATGCAATGAATATACATGAATGCCCTCTGTCACACTTCTAGTCGCCCAATGAGTATTCTAAGCAACCCGACATTAATCATAAAGAATCCTACTCCGGCTAGCCAAAGTTCTCTAAAGACAGCTTCCCCTAGGAATTCCAGCCTATATGCTAAGCTAAGCCATACGGCTTGTCCTGCTATCCAGATTCCTAGCATAGCTAATCCTTGACTCCAACTGAAATTGAGCTTCGGAAGTACTAGCGGAAGGAACCAGAGATACCACATAAAGTACTGAGATGTGCAGACTCGATTGAAGGTAGTAAAGCATATTGTTTGAATGAAGAAGACGCAAGCTAAGTTGCTGTTTGATATCCACCTTGTTTTCTGTAGTCTTGCGCTTGTTCGACTTGACTCTTCGCTTCGAGTGAGGATGAAGCCTAGTCCTATGGAAAGACTTAGCTGCGGTATGAACGTGGATGTAGCGGTTTTACAGAGGGCGCCGAACAGGACATTGCTGATGTTTGAAGGGTTGTCTAATGAGGATGATGCCAGATAGATCTGATAAAAGTAATGCGAGAAATTGTGCCGATGGTCGAGACGGGTGAGATGATAGAGATACGTATGCTCTACGAAATCCTCGCCCCAGCTGATGATAACAGGGTAAGCTCCTGTCGCGAGAGATTGGTAAGACGGTGTTCGGAAAGCTTACATAGCGTACATTGCCATATTGAGTAGCATGAATGACAGGAACGAGATAAAGGCAAATTTAACCTGTCTGATATTCATGAAAGTTCTCCTGGTAGACAGATAAGCCAGAACGCTAGAGGTGTAAATCAGGGGGTAGATCTTGAAATGTACAGCCAGTCCAAAAACGATTGCAGCTGCACTGAATCTGCCCGTTTCTAGTAAAAAAAGAAACAGCATGACGATGAATCCGAGTATCGATTCTGCACTTCCTCTAGTTGATATATTTGCGACGAAGGGGTTGAGTAACCATATGCTTGCAACTAATGTTTTAGCCGTTCTCTCCAATGTTTTTGCATTGCCTGGCTTGTGCAACGCCAAAGAGCGGTATTGTAATAAAGCTATGCCCAAATCTGCCGCGGAGAACAGAAATTTCCCGAACAGAGGGTGAATCTTCAAGTTCGGAAGTAACAGCAGAGCTAACAGAGGAGTGTACCGATAAGTTGCCCTATCATAAGGACTTCCAATGTAGATCTTCCATTTCTCAGCTATGAAGCCAGCCGATGGACCAGACGCTAGAAGTTGAGGGTTTAGGATGTACACCGATGCATCTGAAAACACATAGTAATCTACATCGGTGTATTTGAGCGCGTGGTTCGCATCGTGATAGACTCCATAGATGATCAGGCCGAGTCGTAGTAGAAAACCCAGTAGAAGGAGGTGGTTCATTGATAGCTTGTCGAACACGGAAGGAATATCCGAAGGAGGAGGTTCATCCCTGAATCTCACTCTTTTGGACGACTTGGGTGTTGGGGGCATGTCTGTTGCCTTGCTTCCTTGTGATGCCATCATACGCGTGTTCTTGTATTGCACCACGTGTGAACGTTCCCACCCTGAATGTCGTTATCCGGGACACGTCAATTGGTTGGAGGCAGCATGTTCTGGAGCATGTTCACGGCATCATCTTGACAATGGTGGAGCGTCTTCCACTCAATTGGTGTACATTTGGAGTATGCAAGTCCTGGATGGATGCGATCGTATGCAGGCAATGCAGCTGTGCAGCACGGGTGGCTAGCAGCTCTTGCTTGCACACCAACGTCAACGTCTATCACAAAGGCAAGCACGCCCGACTCGCAAGAGTAGGACTGTTAGTAGGAACCATTACTGTCTTCATTCCGCCGCCTCGCAACTGAAGCACTCCTGCCTGATCGCTATCACAGCCAAGCGAGACCAACGACAGAAGTATAGGACAGTTGGTTCGAAAAAGACATAAGCGTATAAAGTAGCTTGCTGGAATAGCAGATCGTCCGTCATGTGAGAACATATGATCTGCTCGGCAGCATGTGTGTGCTGCCTGGAAACAGCGCTTGCTTGACTGATATATCCCTGCATCCGTTGCGTCCCACCTGGTCCATTACAGGTCGTCTCCAGAGTAGGCTCGAACCATAGAGTTTCGCTTCCAAACGCATTCATAGCTGACCACATACCCTGTTCTTACACCCTAAAAGCCCCTATGATCCTTACGTCCCTTCGCCAACCGGCACAAGCGGCCGCCAGCCAGATAGTGCAGGTCGAGCAGGTGCGGGGGGTGCGACGGGAGGAGGCAATGATAAGACGAAAGCTATACAAGAAGAAATCGATGCTACTGTTGGTATTATGCAGGACAACATTCGCAAAGTGACGGAACGGGGTGCTAGACTTGATACCCTACAAGATCAGACGGGTGAGTACTAGCGAGGTGTCCATCTCGCAGATTCAGGACTTGCTCTAGAGGATGTTCGAGATACTTACTTGATCTCTTCTGCTCCACTACAGATACGCTTGCGGTCTCTGCTCAAGGCTTCAGGAGGGGAGCTAACAAGGTCAGGAAAGCAATGTGGTGGAAGGTACGACAGGGATGCTCAACTTAGTACCGAAAGCCTCTCCTCTGACCCTATTTCATGTGCTACATAGGACATGAAATACCGTCTGCTTATAATCGGGGGCGTTGTACTCCTGCTCGTCATCATTATTGTTGGTAAGTCCCGGTCGGCACGTGCCCCAAGCTTGGAGGCTTGGAGAGCTTGAACATTGAACTTGCTCGTGTTTGCGATACTGACATATTCGATCTGCTCATTCCATCATTCCAAATGATACACTTGATCACCGACATCCTGTTTACTCTGGGCCCTGGCTTGCGCGACTTCTCCGCACCGCAGTTCCAATCATGACGAAGAAATAGGACGCGTCGCACGACAATTCAGGCGGTGGATTTGAACGTGAGCCATTAGCTGGTGCAGCGAGGCTGTGAGATCTATCAAAACGTATACTGACATCATCACCTGAAACCATTGCGGAACTGCAGCAATTGGACCTATATCGCCACCCCAGCAGACAACATCACAGTCATGACGGGTGCTCCATCATTCCCGAATTGACATGAGCAAGCATTAATTTCACCCTTTATGGATAACCGGGCAGCTTCTTCTCGTTCCAGTTACGGAAATCAGCCAATCAACTCCAAGTGCTTCTATCGCCACTTGCTTCAAATCTACCACCACCACGTCTGGATTGTCGTGCATATCGTATCCAAGATGGGGATCTTTCGTCCTTGCACAAGATAAGGCAAATGATCTCCTGGGTTACAGCCTTTACCTCGAATTAACCCGAATCTCACAACTTCAAATGCCCCCCTTCTTTTTCTGGGGAACCCACCCACCCATACGAATCTAACCCATTAGTGCACCTCGATAGACACTTTCACCTTCTGGCCTCATTCGTGAACATGCCCCACCCTAGGCCTAGCATCGAGGGGCTGACCAGAACATGGTTTCTCGGTCTCTCCATCCTCTCGGCTAGGGCTGTTTTTAAGAAGTGCTTTTGTTGTAACGAGTAACGAGCTTCTGCCGGAGGGTGCAGCTGCATATAGATATGGCAATGACAAGCGATGCGTGTCCGGTCTACGGGGCATACACCGGCACCGAGTGGACGGTATGCCTTTGACAGCCTGTCACCTGTGGCGGATCAGCCAAGCCCGCCACGTTCTCGGTGATGACATTAAGGATCCCATTGCAGGCTTGCACGGCATTGCCCTCTCATCGGACAAGGCAGACAGCGAAACACACCTGCTTGCACATCCTGCACAGGTGCGTACGGCGGACCACTGAACGCGTGTGTCCTGCTCTTCGTCTCTTGCTCGATTGCCGCAGAGGCACGACAAGGCGTCGCTCCCGGCAAGCAGTGGATCCCAGCAGCAACCATTCGCCAGCCTCGAGCATGTGTATACCCTTGCAGCTGCACCACCGCCGGGTCCATCACTGCCAGAAGAAGCTTGCAGCTGGACGCCGGTGAGCGCGTGTGGGCGTCAAAGTGTCCTAAAGGCGGACAGCGCCGCACTACATCAAGACTCAGGGCAGACACAGACACGCCCTCAGCACGCAGTCCCACGGCGGTGGAGTGAGTGGCCTCGAAGTTGCGAACGAGCCAGTCGCCGGAAGACCTGCTGATTCGCATGCATCCCCTGTGGCCGTCTATCATACGCTGATCTGCAGCCAACATCATCGCCTCGAGAAGTCGGCCACATAGGACAGCGCATTGAGAAGCATCGAGCAAGACTACAATCTATCGCATATACCGCTGCTGAACTTGACAGGCCTGTAAAGCCCAATCCATCCACTCGTGCGACCGGCAGGTTCCAGAGAGGCAATCGGGCTACGCTGATCCTCCAGCTCGACGCGACGCCAATGACCTCCTATACCGCGTCAGCACCAGCCAGCGCTCGCGAGGGAGCATTCAAGTCTCTTGGCAAGATGGGTCTGCCTGCTTCCTTGCGGCAACGGGAAAACGTGACTCTGCTCGGCCTGGCTCTCGTCCTGTCGTTGGGCTACATAGCTCTCCAATCTATACGGCAGCGCTCATCGGAAAAACGCGCGTTCGAACGAAAGAGACGCTTATTAGGAATCTCTGCGAACCCTCCAGTTTCGACGGCGTCGATCCATACTGCCATCTGCAATACAGAAGCGAAGGGCCCATCGTCCTCGTCGAGGAAAGCGATATCATTAGTATCTAGATACGCTTGGCGTCTTTCACGACTACTTTATCTTGACAAGTGTGTCGAGTATGTAGAGAAAATATCACCCCCTACCATCAGGCGCCTATTTAACCGGCGGCGGAAAGAAAAAGCGGCTTCTAATGTCGCCTCCGCTCCTGCTGGGGCAAGCCAGGAGACACGGGGAAGGGCGGGGACAGTCACTCTCGATTCTCGCCCGTCCCCCTCATCATCTCCTGCTTCTGTCCACCAAAGTCATCAGAAGAACTCCCTATCGACCCTGGTTCGCCCCCCTAATTCACCTCATACTCCATCAGCCCGCCCAAATGCTCGAAGACAAGCATCAAGCAGTGCACATGCGAGCTCAGCCACATCGCGATCCCGCTCAGGCACCCATGCTACGAAACAGCAACCGCAGCAGCTCCGAGCCACTAACGATGTTGCCACTGCCGGGGCAGTGCAAGCGAATCAGCCTGTGATGAAACATGTAGGCGTACAAGTCTCCTCCGAGGACCTGGCGGCGTTTCCCTCGCAACACCTGGCCGATGTTTCATCACAACAGCCTGAGCTGCGGCAAGGGAAGGGAAAGGGCAAGAAGAACGCTTCAGCCAATAGCAGTACTGCCAGTACAGTCGTGTCGTCCGGGTCGAGCGTGCAAGTCGCAGATGCTACAGAACCCGAACAGACTGACCTTGAAATGGCTTGTTTCGTTCCCTTGCCAGTTGATGACGAGTCAACCCCCACTTTTCCTTCGTCATCATACAGCGAGGCTGAACAGACCCTATCACGGCATGGAACAATCACAAACCGAACAGTAAAAGGCAATGCACAGCATTTGACAACGAGGCACTCATCCACTACCAACTCCCGTCGAGGAAGCCATGCCAAGGAGTCAATACAGTCTCCTACTTGCTCATCGTCTGGCCGCTCCACTTCACTGTCTGTCTCAACCGATGCGACAGGCCTAACCTCTTTGACAGACGAACAGGAAGTCCTGCCAACCTCCTTCACAGCTCCAGTGTCCAAGCACGGACCAAACGAAGGCAAGTCCTCGCCTCAGCAGGTGCAACGTGGGTTACAGCCCCCTATGGCGTGGAAATCACTCGATCCCGTTTCTTTGCCAGCAAGTCTGGAAAGTGGACCTACAGATACGTCTTCCCATAGATCGCCACCTAGGCCAAGCATGCTGTCGTACTCGTTTCATAGTGGCTTTCAAGAGCCATCGATGTTGGAAGATGGAGAAATCGCAGAGCCCGCGCCCATGATGAGTTCACCCAAGTATTCGCGGCAGGATGGCGCACTTGGCCTGCATGGCAACTCGGCCTTAGGTATAGATCTAAACCTCCCGTCTTCGCCCGACAATCACCGCAAAATACAAGTCGATGCAATGGGTTATCCGTCTATTCCGATCCAGCCTACTATTTCTTCAGCTTCGTCATCTGCTCAAAATTCTCCTTCTTCGGCTAGGCGGGCTGTTTCCGCTTCCACATCCTCTCGTCCTCCTATTTCCTCGATATCGCCCCAGACAGAGGGAAGTGAAAGGAAACCTAGTAATGCGCACCCGTATAATGTTCTACAAAGTGAGACGTACCCCGCCTCTTTGGACGCGCAGTCGTCCTCTGCGTACAGGTATATGCCTACTTCGTCTCCGTCGGTAGCCAGCCCCGCTGGGATGTTGGGCCACTCTGCCCCCTTCAATCATCCGCCACTGGCTAGCCCGCAAACATTTGGCATGGGATTCTATCATCAACAGCAGCAAATGCAACAGTATGTGGCACAAGCGCAGTATCAGTATCAGCTCCAACAGCAACAGCAACTTGTGCCAACAGCCGCCGGTGGGCATGGACACCCTCCTACAGGTCATGCACGTTCATACATGCATCCAGCCATGCAATCACCTCTACTGGTTGCGCAAGCGTCCCCAGGGTTACTCAATCCTATGCAAGGGCATCTGCACCATTCTCATGGTCCTCACAGCAGTTCCGGAGGTAGCAATCGTTCCAGTATACATTTGAAATCGAACTCGCAGATCTCGTCTCGATCGACTTCACCGCAACCATCCTCAACATATTCATTTTCTACGGAGCGCCATAGCAGCACCGGTGTGAGCACGGCGCCTACCGAAGGCGATGCAAGTATGCAAGCCACTTCCGGGCAGCCGCACCAAGATACGAACGGTTTAGGCCAGAGTCAGGGTCAACAGCTGCACAACCAGAACCATATGGACCTTGTGCAGAAAATGATGCTCATGCAGGCGCAAATACAGTATGCTATGCAGCAAAATGTAGGCCAAAGTCAGCAACCTCAAGTACAACAGCATTCCGCCGACACAACAGCAGGCAATCCCGGTCCCACTACAATGGGTGGTCAGAATACCTTTTTCACTTCGACTGGCCCTCCATTGCCATCACCCTTTCTGCAGAGTACAGGTCAGCAGCAAGCATTTTCGCCTTTTCTGCTCAGTGGGATCGGTTCCCCCCTTAATACCGGCACATTTCCTCATTCACTGATGGGGGAAGGTCACTCGTCGACGAACGCTACTTCCCCATATCAACAATATGCACCTCAATATCAGCAGACTCAGCCTGTAGCTGGGCCGTCTTCTTTCGCGAATACTGCAAATACTGCTCGGCCTTTCCCCACCGTTCGAAGAAGGCAGAGTACGCCCGCCTTGGGTGCCGACCCTACGATGTCTGGCTTTGGCACGTCTCAAGCCACCAGTAACGGCTCTCCTTATGGCAACAGCAGGAGGAGGAATCGGCGCAATAGCCGTCCCTTTAGGATGTCATCGTACGGGCAGGTTCTCGATAGCCCAGACTACCACCTCACTTCACCAAGCCTTGACACTTCAGCGCATTATGATGCAGAGGTTGACATGTCCACTACTTCCAGCTCGTACACATCTGCTCACCGACCGTCTTATGATCGGCGTCGATCTTCTCTCGTACCCCCTGTTTCTCCGCTACTTGACAGTAGGAGGGCACGCAGATCTCGACAGAAAGAGAGGGAGAGGGAGAAGATAAGACAGCTGGAAGCTGACGATGAGGAGGTGACTAACAATGAAGATGACATTAAAGCCGATCTAGAGTTGTTGGCTCAAATGCAAGCCAAGGAGGATGGAGACCAGGGAGCGTCATTCGATATCGACGAAACCATGAAGCGGCTGAAAAGTATGGAGACTGTGCTCGAGCGACGTGGCAAGGAGCTCGAGATCGCGCGTTGGAAGTTAAAATGTGTCGAGGTTGACAGGAGAAGCATCGAAGCAGAGGTAAGTCTTACAGCACCTTTCCAAGGGTAAGGTGACTGACAATAATCTTCTCGTCACAGCATCAAAAGGCGTTGTCTCATTTCTACGAAAGAGCCGAACGAGCGGAAGCCCGCTTGAGACTCGTTGACAATGCTACAACGGAAGCATCAAACGGAAAGGGTTCACCAGAACCGGCCAAGAACCAAGCGCAGGGCACCATTTCTCTACAGGAGGACAGCAGCGTACACTTGGAAGCCAGCCAAGCTAACAGCGTTAGTCAATTTTGGTGCGACGCCTTGGCATACTGCCTTACTGACAAACCTCCTCGCAGGACTCGGCTGCGCCCAGCCTGAGCACATCGTGCTTCGATGCGACACCTCATTTGACCGACTCCGCAGATGACTGTCCACCGGCGACTCTTATCTCTACTGCATACCACTTTAGTGACTCTCCTTATACCTCCTCAAAGTACCCGCCGCATCCATTCGCATCCGAGTACAAGATATCTCGACGAGACCGGCGTGCATCGAGGAACGGCCAAGCCAATTACAGGGAGGTGGGCGAGAACGGCAATAGCACGCTTTCTCCGCGAGGCAAGGAGTTTGTTCTGGATACGCCTGCTTACGCTGGTACAAAGGCTGCATCTGGTCCAGAAGATTCAGTATCTAGCGAGACCAGCGACAGTGAAGATGATATCGAGATACTCCTGGACTCATCGTACAGTCGCAGCCCAAGCATGCAGCCGAGCGTGCCACATTCGCGCGTTCCATCGGGCAGCCTCCTGAATGCCTCTGCTCCTGCTAGTGCAGCTATGACTGAAAGCAGGACAGTCGGCTTAGGCATCGAATCTTCTCCGTCGAGCTCCGACGCTTCAAAGCTTCAGCGCAAAGCGACTGTTGACTTTGTTGGATCGTTGCCATCTTTTACTATATCGCATCCTCCTACATCACCTCCCGACTATAACAAAACTGAATAGGAGAGAAGGTAGCGCAGAGCGGCTGCACTCTCTCGAATCCGATAACGTTCGATTGCTCTGCATTGCTGCTCGTGGGAAAGTTCTCGCACTTCCTCTCATCGAAAGTACCCTTTCCCTTTTCTCCTCCAGTTTAGTCCGCCTGACGAGCTGGTGCAATCATACAAGTAATTGCAGGCGTTCGTCATCAGTAGGCTCTTGCTTTACCTGCACAAACTATGTATCATATACGTTTCACGCATCGCTTGCGAACAGATTTGACTTGGTCATTGCAGTATTTATGTCATGATTGCTTGACAATACAAGATTTCCCGTAATTCCAGCTATTTGGCCGCTTTCATACTTGCGCAATCATAAACTGTACCTTCGATTTCTCGCCAGATAAAGATGCATATTTATGGCATCTCTCTCATAGACTCGACCCGAAATCTCGCAATTATGCTTTGCGAAGCATGAACGCTGCCTGGTTTCGGAGTCTTCCAGAAGACAATCAATGGCTGGGCAAATCGGTTTTAAGTAATCATAGTCCAAGCCTGACTGTAGGCTGCTGCGTATTCTCAGCCTTGTACATTAGCGTCATACGAATGCATTGTCGCTAAGACCGGAGACGCGAGATGACTAGGCCACATGCCCAAGCTTATGTAAGATGCTCTGCAAGCTCAACTTCACGCCATGCGCGCGTACAGGTAGGTAACACCTGCTACCAGGGTCGCAAGCGCGATCATCCAGAGAATCATCCCTGCGATAGAAATCGCCCGGAGTGTCCAGACCATTGAAGGACCTACGTTGAAGGACAGACCTCATCAGCGACGTAGTCATTTCGGCGATTGCCTGGGCTGTATTCCAGATGACCCCACGTACCATCATTGATTCTCGGAAAAGGAGTATCGGGTATGGGTTCTCCCAGGAATCGACACAGCGGTTCCCAACCTTGCGAAGGGTGGAAGACAAGCAGTCGTTCTGGGGATATTCTAGCGTGAACGCGGTTAGAGCAAGCGCGATGTTATATTTGCGTAATATGAAAACAGCGGATCACGGAACATGAACAAGCTCACTCTTTGCGAATAGCCTCCAATCTTTTGTCCATCAGATCGGGGTGCAAACCTAAACCTCCGAAATCTCTGACATATTTATCTTGTACCAATCGTGCAACCTGTTCCAGGACAGGCATAAAACGGCTCCAAAAAGATGTTCGGCGACCTTTCGCCAAGTGTCGAGCTTACCTTTCGAATCTTGCCTTGCCTATGGTGCAGGTCAGCTTGAATCGACCCCTTTTGGGTCCCCGGTCACGTGTTTTTTGGCCTGCCGGAAAAGGTCACTACTTTTTTTGAAGAGGAGTAGGACAAATTCTGGCTTGTCCATTCGTATGCTTTTGTAGCGTACTAGCGGATGT